>CM042314.1:48011137-48018637 GCA_023566125.1 Zingel zingel
TTCCGTGGATGCTCCGACAGAATTGTTGTCAATACTTAGACTCATTGGGCAGTCAGAAACTACGCACTATAGCTATAATGTAATAAGAGATACATACTGTAGTACCTTTTTTTTTTTTTTTTTTTAAATGAACAATTTTATTTATAGTTTCAAATAATAACAAGTTATCTCAAGACACTTTACAGATAGAGTAGGTCTAGACCAAACTATAATTTAAGAAGACCCAACAATTCCAATGATTCCCCCAAATGCAAGCATTTAGTGCAACAGTAGCGAGGAAAAAGCAAAGACGCCAAAGGGAACAAAAACAGTTATAGTTGGGGCTGCAATCTTTGAATCTGCTGTTTGTTTTCTCGATTGATTTGATTTGACTTTCCATGCACATCTATAACAATGTCCCAGAGTCCAATGTGACTCAAATACCATCCCTTTATTTGACCAACAGTATTCAGTTTACTATGATCTAAAACGGAAGCTCATTCGAAAAGGTGAAACCAGTCAGTCAGTTTTACTTTATTATCAACAACAATTACAAGATTATCAAAATGAGGGCTGCAACTAATGATTATAACCATTATTGATTAGTCAGCTAATATTTTTCTCTGTTAATTGTTTGGTCTATAAAATGTTTGATATTTTATTAATCAATTCTAAGTGGAAGTTGACAAATTTAAATGCTGGAGCCAATGAATTTTAGAAATCTTTGCGTATACTACACTAAATGTTCAATAAATTGATTCTAAAACAAAAAGAAATCAACCAGAAGCTACAATATTTGTTGTTTTTAACATGTTGACTGTCCTCATCCCCCCAAAGGCTTTTTTGACATTGATCTGGCACCTCAAACCCACGGGGGCATATCCGTGGTCTAGCTTTGACTTGGTAGGCAACAGGACAAGGCGGGATGTCCACTGCAGACCTGACCTGGAGTACCTGAATGGAAACATCTGCTGTTTATACTGTCCAGCTGGTAAGACACATAGAGCCACACTTGATTTAGTGCACTCAGACTGAAGTTCTGTCACCAGATCGAATCAATAAAATCCATCACCAGAGCTATGAAGCAGGTTGAGCTTGATTATGATTGGCTATTGTTAAAGTAGAGCGAAGGCTCAATTAAGGTGTATAAAGAGATTGTGTGTGTGTGTGTGTGTGTGTGTGTGTGTGTGTGTGTGTGTGTGTGTGTGTGTGTGTGTGTGTGTGTGTGTGTGTGTGTGTGTGTGTGTGTGTGTGTGTGTGTAAGGTACACATAAGATATCGCCCTGCACCAGAGCAGGAGAAAAGGGGAAGTGTGAGGAATGCGAGGGTGGGACATACACTGAGCACGCTAATGGACTGCAGCTGTGTTTGAAGTGCACACAGTGTCGCTCAGGTAATTCTGCTTGACGGCTGAACACTATCGATTGGAATGACTGTGGAAGAAAAATCCATATTCAACCTTTTCAAAATGCTCCGAGCATAAACTCAGACTTAACAAGGTCTTTTTCATGTTGCTTTCTCAGATCAGGAAGTTGTAAGGCCATGTACTCTCACTCAAGATACTGAATGTCAGTGCAAATTGGGAAGATTTTGTGCTCCTGACCAAGCATGTGAGGTATGCAAGACGTGTTCAAGGTGAGTCTATGCAGACCAAACAGGACACACCTGATGCTTGGTTTATTTAATTGTAATGATGGAAGAATAATCCTTCTTTATGTCACTTATATCTGAATTAGACAATTGTTCCTAAGACAGCCTCACTCATTTTAATTCCTCCATGCTTTCAATTCAGGTGTGAAGAAGATGAAGAGATGGAGAGGAGCTGCACCTCTACTTCCAACACAGAGTGCAAGAAAATCCAGACCAATGCTAACTCTACCACAGGTACACAGCACAGTGGAAGTTAATGCCACCTGAAAAGTAAAACATTCTAAAGACCTCAGTCATCACTGAAGACATACTTTTTTTTTTTTTTAAAAAAGACCAAAATGCATACGACTTTACATACAGTATGAAGCTGCAACATCAGAAAAGCAACAAAGTATGAAATGTACCGTTTGTCAATATTGCTTCTTTTTTTTATCAGCAAAGGCCTCTTTGATTGTGTCCCTTGTACTGATTGCGGCTGTGGTTATTGGTGGGATGATCATTGCTGTGTGCACAAGGAGACATCGTAAAGCAACAGGTAGGTCAAAAAACTATTTGTAGGAAATATACTGGCTGGGAAATATTTAAAATCCTTCATTTCCAAGTTTTGTTAAAGATGAAATGTGTATCTGGGGAGAGTGACTGTACTTATACTTAAAGCATTTTAAAATCTTCTAGTTAAATTTTTTTCTGCCCTACCACAATCGGCATAAACCGACTTGAACCATGACAAACATCAACAGATGCAGTCGGAAAATTAGGACTTGGCAAAGTAAATTATAGCATCCAGTATGACACTACACATTTTCATTTTTGACAAGCAAAACTTAGTGCAGCATGGAATTGTTTGTCTTGCTGAACGCTAAAGAAACTCCTTGTTTACCCCGAAATGCAGTCCAAAACGTATAAATATTCAGTTTAATCTCAGATTGGACAAAAAAAAAACTTCGGAATGTTTTTTTGTTTGTCCTGTTTAGCAAAATAGTTGCTGATTATATGAACTAGTTGATTAATCAGTGTATTAACTAATTGTTTCAGTGCTAAATGGTTCCAATTTGATTTTTAAAAACGTTGCACATATAAGAAAACATTATGGCAGGGCTCAAGCACTTTATTATTTTTTTTATTTATTTATAAAGGACAACACACATTAATTAACATGTCTGTAAATGTGCCAGTGTTAGCCAGCTGGCTAATTTTTCACTGTATTCCGTTGGAAAGATGTTTTGAAGCCAAAGCAAAAGCTTGAGCTGTGTTCTCCTAACATGCCTTTCAGGTCTCTTATCTGTAGTAATAAACACTTCTACAGTGCTTATTGCTTCTACTTCTTAGGTCTTCTTCAATGCTGATGGGAGCACTTTGTTTTTTCCTACTCTAGTAATCAATGTACTCAGTTGATGCTGTTGCAAATCAGTAAGCATGGCTTCCAGAGACCTAGCATTAGCCGGATTTGGTTGAAGAATCAGAACTTCTTTAATAATCCCAGGGGGAAAATTATTATTGTTACAAACTCCAGATATACAAACAACATATATTATACAGACTATATATATATATATATATATATATATATATATATATATATATATATATATATATATATATATATATATATATATATATAAATAGATCAAATGTACAGTACTAATGTGCAAAGAGTGCAAAAAAATGATTGTCTATGTTTGAGAGAATTACAGAGAGGGGGTGTTCGACTCTCCGAGGGAGGTGTTGTAAAGTTTAATGACCACAGGTAAGAACGATTTTCTGTGGTGCATCTGGGTAAGAGGAGTCTTCTGCTGAAGGTGCTCCTCTGCTGGGCCAGTGTGTCGTAAAAAGGGTGTTAGACATTATCCAAGATGGACTGAAGCCTGGACAGCATCCTCCTCTCAGCCACGGCCGTCAGTGTGTCCAACTCCTCCCCCACGACATCACCAGCCCTCCTGATCAGTTTGTTTAGTCTGTTGGTGTCTGCGACCTTCATCCCACTGCCCCAGCATAGATAGCACTGGCCACAACAGACTGATAGAACATCCTCAGCATCGTCCGGCAGATGTTAAAGGACCTCAGCCTCCTGAGGAAAAAGAGTCGACTTTGGCCCTTTTTGTAGACAGCCTCTGCGTTTCTAGTCCAGTCCAGCTTATTATTTAAGTACGCCCCCAGATACTTATACTCCTCAACAGTGTCCACAGGGACCCCCTGGATGGAAACAGGGGTCCCAGGTGATTTCACCCTCCTCCACTACGAGCTCCTTCGGTTTTGTCACGTTGAGCTGCAGATGGTTCAGCTTACTCCAAGTGACAAAGTTGCCCACAACAGTCCTGTATTCATTCTCATCCCCCTTTTCAATGCAGCCAACTAATGCTGAGTCATCAGAAAACTCAGTTCAATAGTTGAAGTCTGAGTTGAAGAGGAAGTGAGAGAGGACAGTCCCCTGTGGGGCCCCAGTGTTACTGACCACCCTGTCAGACACACAGTTCTTTAGGCGTACGTACTGTGGTCTGCCCGTCAGGTAATCAACAATCCAGGACACGATGGGGGCCTCCACCTGCATCGCAGTAATCTTCTCACCCAGTAGAGCTGGACGGATGGTGTTGAAAGCACTGGAGAAGTCAAAGAACATGACTCTCACAGTGCTCGCAGGCTTGTCCAGATGAGTGTAGACTCTGTTCAGAAGATTGATGATGCTGTCCTCAACTCCCAGGCTGGGCTGGTAGGCGAACTGTAGTGGATCAGTGAAGGGCCGGACCATAGGCCTTAGCTGCTCCAGGACGAGCCTCTCGAAGGCCTTCATGATGTGGGACGTCAGAGCCACCGGTCTGTATTCCTGTGGGCCGCTGGAACGCGGCGTCTTTGGCACAGGAATGAGGCACGACGTCTTCCACAGCACAGGGACCCTCTGGAGGTGCAGGCTCAGGCTGAAGACTTGACTTTGTACTCCACACAGCTGTGGGGCACAGGCTTTAAGCACCCTTGGAAATACACCGTCTGGGCCAGCAGCTTTGCCGGAGTGGAGTCTAGTCAGCTGTCTTCTCACCAGGTCAGGCGTGAAGGACACTGTAGAGGTGACTGTGGGGGAGGGGGGAGGTCCTCAGGTTGTAGAGGACATGGTGTAGAGCAGGGGTGGAGTAGGAGGGTGTGAATTGAGGTGGTGAGGGGCAGACAAGGGGTCTGTAAGGAGGAGCAGGAGGAGGTAAAGTGGCAGTTTTTGTTGGGCATCCAGCAGCAGAGTCTTGTGGGGGATGGGCCGCAGTATCAAACTTATTGAAAAATAGGTTTGATACTGCGGTAGGACAGCTCACATATTGTTTGAACGTCGGCAGAACTCTATCCATGGTGACGTGGTTAAAGTCTCCCGACATGATGATGAGGGCACTGGGGTGTTGAGTCTGTAGTTTGGAGATGGTGGTGTGAATGATGCTGCAGGCAGATGTTGGGTTTGCAGAGGGAGGGATGTACACGACAACAATGATGACATGCGGGATCTCTCTAGGCAGATGGTATGGACGGAGTCCAACGGCCAGCAGTTAAACATCCGGGCTACAGAGCTGTTCTTTAATCGTGATATGACCGGGATAACACCATCTGCTGTTTACTAGAACCGCCTTTCCGCTTACCGCTCTCAGTGCAATCCGGTCTGCCCGGACAGTGTGGAAGCCATCCACAGAGACGTTCTGGTCCATAATGTCCCTGTGCAGCCATGTCTCCGTGAAACACATTAGACTGCACTCACGGTACTCCGGCTGTCTCCGCGTTAGCGCCGTTAGCTCGTCCATTTTGTTGCTAAGGGACCGTACATTTCCCATAACAACAGAGGGGAGACAGGGCTTAAATCTTCTCCTCTCCATACGCCCGTCCCGTCTCGACCCTCCTCTATTCCCCCGACGTTGCTTCCCTCCTCTGCATCCCCAGTGTGTTTTTCTCAAGAGTTCGGGTGATATATTAGCTGGTCTGGCCACAATGCCGGCCGGCATTAGCGCGATCAGCTGTTCTCCGTAGTAAAACAAAAGCAGTATGTCCCGGTGGAAGTGGCATTGATTAAAAACAACACGAAAAAAGCACCAAAACTCTCCAGAGCAACCTGTTAGAGAGGGCAGGACTTCACAGAGTTAAAGTGATGAAACAAGAACGAACAAAAAGAGAATGAAAGTTAAAAAAGCGAACTCAAAGGCTGGAGCACGTAACAGGCAGCATGCAGCTTTCACGCATGCGCACTAATTGCTTAGAATGTCTACATACTGTTTTTATCCACTTGTTCTGGCTGTCCAGTGAGGCATGTCAATCAAGCTCTGGCTTCTCATTTGCATTTGACACACATGGATTAAGCTACAAAAGATGTGCTATGCAAACAGGGCTAGCATGGTTTAGTTTAGGTAAAACAAACAATGGACTAACTGTCAAAACTTTCAGGTAGAACTTGCGTTTTTAAATGTATGTGACTAGGCCTGAAAGACATTCCTTCAAGACAAGTCATTATCTGATTCACAGGGCGTGATGTTGGGTAATGAATGTTTTAGGATGAGTAGTGATATCACTGCAGACTTTGTCTTTGACACACATTCCAACATTTGACACACTTTCCAACATGCTGCATGATTTTTTGTAGCAATATGGTCAGAAACCTGCTTTACTGGACTACAAATGGCAGGTATGGCATTGATTGTTTCAGTTAATAATCGCACAGCAGCAGGTGGTACAGCAGTTAATGTGCTTACACTTTCTGCTGATGATGTTGGAAAAAGGTGTAGTAGGATAATAAAATGTAAATATCAGATTGGCCTGCATCTGATATTAACATGTTGACTATTCAACATGTCAAAACCACTGTCTGTGACACTGTATGTTGTCATCATTCAGAACAAACTTGAAACTTGACTGCATCCAGTTGTTGGCAAGTGACACCTTTTTTCATTTGGATTCTGCCATGACAAGCCATGTGAAGATATTTTTTCTGGTCTGTACCATTTGCAATGCTGTTGGTAAACTCGACTCAATCCAGCACAAATGGTCAGGTTTCAGAGCTCACCTTTGAAAATAGCTCTGACACCACTGATTGGTAGGTGCTGCAATAAACGTTTGAACCCAAAAAGAGCAGCAGCAGTTTTCTGCCCTTTTTAGTTAATGAGTGTTGATTTATCCATTAAGGGAAATTCAAGTCACACATACGTGCTGTAAAATGGCTTCTTTTGAATTGCATAATTATTTTCTCGCATCCTTTTTCAGACTCTCAGAGAAATGTGCCTGACGGGCTAAAAGCTGGACTGGTGAGTCAGTGGTGATAATTTCATGTGTAGTGGCTTCAGTATTGGGTCTAGACGTTTTCTCCAGAAATGAGTGCGTTACATATATTGTCAAAATAAGTGTTCGTAATTGATCACACATTTATTCTCTCTCTCGTGTGCATGCATTCCAGAGGCAATACACAATTACAGCTATCCAAACTGAACAAACATTTTTTTTTTGGGGGGGGGGGATGACGATAGCCTGAGTCTCCGCCTGCATTTGCATTCGCAAAATCAATCTGTTCACCGTTGATCAGAAATGTTACTTTTTAAGTATGCAATGAATGCTATTAGCGCTACTGCAAACCTGCACCCTGGTTGTTTGCTCATCAATCTACTCAATAACCCATAATGACAAAGTGAAAGCATGTGTTTGCAAATTAAAAATCAAAACATGAAATCTAATTTATATAAATATTCAGACTCTTAATTCAGAACTTTGTAGAAGCCCCTTTGGCAGTAATTACAACTTTGTTGGGTAAGTCTCTACAGGCTTTGCACACCTGGATTTAAAATGTTTGTCCCATTTTGCCTGGCAGCTACCCTTAAGCTCCGTCCGATTGGATAGGAAGCTTCTGCGGACTGCCATCTTCAG
>CM042314.1:48026137-48106137 GCA_023566125.1 Zingel zingel
AGCTGTGACACTCTTAAGGCTGCTCTCCCACCTCACATCACTCCATGATTTCGTCAGGTTGACGTGTTTTGTCAAGATGCTCCATCGCTGTGTAGCTCCTGAGAAGAAACAAAATAGCTTCTGCAAATAGCCAAAAAAGCCAGTGGCATCCCTGGACAACTTGGCAGCACCAACTATGACAAGATTAATTGAATGAGCTGTGCAAGGAAAAAACAACACCCTTGAATTAAATTGTAGCGGTCGGCCTGAACTCCTTGCTTTTTCCCCTTCATGTTTGCTCCATTGTCATAGGCCTGTCCGCGCAATTATCAAACGGAATGTCAAGTTCTTTCAACTTGTCTAGGACAGTAGACAGGTTCAGGCCACTTGTTTCAACCACCACCATATACCCAAGGAAATACTCCTTGATATTTAGCTTTGGCACCAAATCAACAATGCACACGATGAGGGACATTTGTTCCTTGTGGCTTATATCAGGTGTATAGTCAAGAATAATAGAGAAATATTTCACTTCCTGAATCTGTGTCTGGATTGTTTGTAATGTTTTGGTGGAGATGATCTGGATCAGTTCATTTTGTGTCTGCTGTCCAAGATAATGCATTCCGGAGGCTTACATTGTATACATGTATATCTTACGTACAGGAATAAAAGCAAAAACCTTACACAAGACTACATTTCTGAATCTTAAACATTATTTTTCCATTTAATTGAGTACAACTTAAATATGGTTACGAGAGCATTTTGTCTACTACAAAACGTTTTCTATTTCACCCGCAGATATCGTCCATGCCTTTGCATCCTAACATAAATGCAATCAAAACGCCAGTTCATTTTGTCATGTAGCTTTTGTCACATTCAGATGTAGCTAAGCTAGCTGTAGCAGTAACACTAAAAGTCTGAGTTCTTCAGACTTCACATTATCAAGAGACATTTTCTGTCCCACTGCACATCCGACACCTCAGCTAATTTGTGTGAGAGACTTTAGCCTACATTCTGCTGAATTCTACTGAATGACAATCCTAAAGATGGTCGTAGGTTTATTATGCGTTGCAAACTAACTATGCTAGGTAAACTTTGCTAAATGCCTGGCTTATTGCACGCTAAACGGTAATAAATGGTCTGAAGCAAGAGGAATTGTTAGCCTACCTTGTGCACTGACTGCTAACTGTTACTGAGAAAGTATTGACCACCATCACGTCAAAATAAACCATAAAATACTGCTCAATATCTAAACTAAAGTAACAGCTAGCTGGCGTCCGTTACATGAATTTGCTAACATTAGCAATAATGTCAGCTAGTTCGACCATTACCATTACATTAGCAGCACATTTCCCATATTTAAGAATGATTAAAAATGGACTTTCCAGCAAGTGATCCACGGGCATCATCTCGCAGTTTCTTCTTCTTTCTTGTCTCTGCTCCTGACTCCCGCTGTCTTTTTGAGGCCATTTCCAAAAAAAGTTGACTTAGCCTACTGTCAAACTTCGTCTTCATCTCAGCTATTTTTGGTGCCCCCTCTGCACTTGGTGCCCTCCGCACAGCGCGTGATGCACGCGGTGGGAGCAGCGGCGCTGACTGTCACTGTGTCAATCATTGTGAAACATGCCTTCCGTAGTATCATATGTCTGTGTTGTGTTGATATTGTTACTAATGATAACATGTGAGTCATCTTAAGAGGGATTTTTGGACATGCCAAGTAACTGAATAATCGAGTTTTATTCACCAGGACTGACAATTTCTGACTCATTAATAATTTCAATAGACTTCTTTGATTAATGATTGTTCTCTCTTTTGTCATTTAGGAAGATAAGCAATTTCCCAAGCTTGTTCCTGTGAATGGTAAAGTGTCTTTTACTTTCATTCCTTCTCTCAAACAATTTACCGCCCCCCTTATGTTACTCAGATGCACAGTGACAACACTGGTACACCTTTGTTAAAAACCACAGTGGATATTTCAGTTTTTCATGCTGCAACATTCTTGTTGTCGCAGCCCTGCTTTGTGACTGCTTTGAGTCCCCTATGTCAGGTGTAGTTATGTACAAGTTCTACATGTTCAAAATCACTTGATAATGAAGCCTATAACTACAATGGTGACTGCATACCTGAGAGGCCAGGATGGTGTTTAATGAAGGTCTTTATCTTTGTTTGTAGGTGAAGAGTCTCTGAGGAAATGCTTTGAGTATTTTGAAGAAATCGACTTCTGCTACCACAAGAGATTCTTCCGGCACCTTGGGATAGTGGACAATGTGATCAAAAGCAAAGACCACCTTCTCTATGATGACAAGATCCATGAATTGCTGAATATTTGGGTGGAGAAAGAGGGCAAAGAAGCCACCTTAAATGACCTGCTAAAAGCATTGCTTGATTTGAATCAAAGGCGAACAGCTGAGACTGTCAAGGAAAATGCTGTTCTCAATGGCCATTACTTTTGCGATAATGAGAGGTGAATTGTTCAAGGAAACCCCTTGCAAACAGCACTCCAGATTAAGAAGATGACCTCTAACCTGTTACCTGAAATTTCCCTTTCTCACCCCCAAATGTGGACAGGAAGTTGTTGCTTACACTTACAATGTGAATATTTTTCTGAAGCTGCTGCTGCTACTTCAGTAAGGGCATGCAGGTAATGCAGGGCCTTGTTTAGTGGCTTCATTACAGGCATGCTTGACCTTAGACACACTCAAAAATGAGCTTGAATTCAGTTTTTTTTCTGACTTTCCTTGGCTCTACATGTTGATAATGGGAGTATTTAATTACAAGAAGTGTCTCGTTTATCAGGTGTGCAAAACATGTTTACTTAAAATGAGACCAAATCTTAAGACGGGTTGATTGTTTCACATAGTGAATGTGATGTTCATCAGACCTTAGGAATTAATATCTTCATGGGGTTAGCAATGGAACATATGAAGCAATAAACAAAATGCCTTATGATCAATTGCTACAAGATTATATTATGCTGGACAGCAGTTATGTTTGGTTGTAAAAAGTATGTGCTCTGGCTGACTGTATTGTAAAATTGTTGCTCAAAAGTGTTGCCCTAATCAGGGTTCAGCTTGGTTGTTGATTTCCCAAAGCATGTGTTAGATAACGCATTCATTGATTTTTGTGTCTATGTTGTATTTCTGGTCTATTGTTACAGTTCTGTCATACTCCTGATCACAATGACCTCTTAAAAGTTTACCAAACCACAAAAGGTTCTACTGATGTGCATCGCTTTAGCTTTGTAGTACTTGTAAGTGCCTTGCAATACCAAAGTGCGTTGACTACCTTTTTTTTTTATAGAGGTGAGTCACAATGTTACATAATATCTACTTGTACTTTTATTACTTACTACTTAATAGTCTGTTCTCTCACTTTCACGTCCTGTAGTGTTTGTCAGCCTATTGTTTCTGATATTAATTTACTTTTTAACTTATTTTACAAACTTTAGTCAGGTGCTTTTTTTTACAGAATAATTGCAAGCTGATAGGCTCTGACAGATCAAATTAAAAAAATTGGGCTTAAGAGCAAAAGTTAAAGTACAACTTATGTGTAAATAAAATGAATAAACACTGCCCCCTTTCTCTTGTTTTCTTTGTCTGAAATTACATGTTTTGTGGTATTCTTCCAATATATGTGCACTGATGACAAATTCCAAGACTTGAATTGAATATAATTTAAAATTGCTGTCATACTGTGCATTGTAAATGGTCTCTCCTCTGAAGGCTGTTTCAAAGCTCTTATTTCTGCCCCGAATAGCGATCATCGAGGAAGGATCTATAGGAGGAGGGAGCCATAAGCGAGGATACACGAGAGCTGCCTTCCCGGAAGCTGTGCAGCTGTAAGGGTTACTAACTCCGCCCACACACAGCTGATGAATTCATGTGACACAGGACGTCTCATCCCTCTAAGCACATTTGCATTGTTTCCTCTCTCCTCCCATGAGTTTCTCGCGTCTCTCCCGTGCCTCCTCGTTGGACAGATTTAGACGTGAAGAAAGGAGGCAAGTGCAGGATCCAGGGATGCAATTTAAAAGGAACTGAGATGTACCCAGAGACTCAGCAGGGAGCTCGTAGGCATTAGCACTTCCTGCAAAAGGCTAAGATCGATGGGTGGATGCTCCTTTCTCTGCCGTGTTTCAGACAATTCCGAAGGTGTTCTGAGGGACAGGTATCAGGGGATTGGCTAGATCTTTAACACCTTTTTAATCTGGCAAATGTAAATTATACATCCACACATTAATCTGTGTTCATGAGCTGCTCAGACATTCCTTCATTTGCCAATCATTTCTGCAGTTTGCTGCCTCATTTTCTCCTTCATTCCACATTCAGCAGGTTGTATAACACACTGCGCTAGCTGTTCATTCACTCTGTATTTGTCTTACATTAACATTATGAATATTGATGGGATAACCATGTCCGTCAATCCAGATACTAGCCCTACAGTGTGTTCTCAAAGCCAGAGCATTTAATAGAGCTGTCGCAGAAACATGCAGCTAAATGATACCTCTGTTGTAACAAATCAGCTGTCTGACTCTCATGCATCAAACTAATGCTCTCTGAGAACATTATGTTGCAGCCGTCTAGTGTATCAGCCAAATAACCACTCAGGAAAAGGTGATTTGAAGGTACTCAAAGATCTGAGAGCTCGGCTGTTCTGCGGCCATAACATACTTTGTTACATTAAATACAAATGTGTTTGACTTTCAAAACTGAAATTAGTCTGTGCTGTTAATGTCACAAAGGCAAGTAGCGAGGCTTGGACCCAAATGCAGTTCAGTTCAGAGTGGGAATTTAACAAAAGTCAACCCACGGAGGGGCGAAGGGAGAAACAAGAGTCAACGGGGTTAGGGAACTGAGGTCTGTGGGAACTCAGGAACTGAGAACAGTGGGGTTTGGAGACCGAAGTGCTGTGGCCAGCTAGGCACGGGGACCGGGACTGCAGACAGCAGCAAAAGCGGAACCCCTCTAGCAGCCGAGCAGGACAGTGAAGACTCTCAGGAAGACGACGGCGAAGGCGGAGACCCTCTGGAGGCTGAGCAGGACGGCAAAGGCAGAGATCCTCTGGAGGTCGAGCAGGACAACGAAGACGGAGTCCCTCGGGAGGACTGACCGAACCGCAAAGACTCTCTGGACGTCTGCGGCGAAGACGAAAACCCTCTGAAGGCCGGCGGCGAAGGCGAATCCCCTCTGAAGGCCGGCGGCCAAGGCAGAATCCTTCTGGCGGCCAGCAGCCAAGGCAGAATCCTCTCAGGAGGCCGTCCGAGAAGGCGAAACCCCTCTGGAGGCCGGCGGCGAAGGAGAGTCCCCTCTGAAGACCGACGGCGAAGGCTAATCCCCTCTGGAGGCCGGCAGCGAAGGTGAATCCCCTCTGGAGGCCAGCGGCGAAGACGAATCCCCGCTGGAGGCCGGCGGCGAAGGCGAATCCCTTCTGAAAGCCGGCGGCGAGCAGGTGAAGGGTCAGCTGGGCTGAAGACAGCCGACGGGTCAGCTGGGCCAGTGTCTGCCAACAAGGTAACAGGATCAGTAACAGGCAACAAGGCAACAGGGTCAGGAGTCGGCAAATCCGCCGACAGGGTAACTGGCGCAGGAGTCGGCCTGACCACCGACAAAACGCAGGGAGCAGGAGTCGGCCGGACCAACAAAGGCAAAGTCTCTGGGGGGCCGGAGACGGGTGAAGTCTCAGGGGTACCGGGGAAGAGCATAGTCTCTGAGGTGTTGGGCAACGGCACAGTCTCTGGGGCCGCGGTCAACGAAGGCACTGGAAGACTGGTCAGCTGAGACTCTGGGAGAACGGTCAGCCGACGTAGACTGTGGGAGATTGGTCATCGAGACTCTGGACGACTGGAAGACTCCTGAAGAGCTGTCATCGGAGACTCTGGACGACTGGAAGACTCCTGAAGAGTTGTCGTCTGAGACTCTTGACGGCTGCACGTCAGCGGAGGTTCTGGGCGGCTGCACGTCAGCAGAGGTTCTGGGCGGCTGCACGTCAGCGGAGGTTCTGGGCGACTGCTAGCCAGCCAGGGATCAGGGAAGCTGCTAGCCAGCTGAGGTTTGGGGAGGCTGCTAGTCAGCCGGGGTTCGGGGAGGCTGCTAGTCAGCCGGGATTTTGGGAGGCTGCTAGCCAGCTGGGACTCTGGGGCACTGAATAGCTCGGGGACACAGGACAGCCTGGGAACACTAGAAGGCTCGTAAACACTAGGAAACTCTGGCTCAGGACTCATGGACAGCATGGGCTCGGGGCCGCTGGACAGCATGGGCTCCGGCTTGCTGCACAACACTGAGGTCTCCAGTCCGCTGCACAACACTGAAGGTTCCGGTCCGTTGCACAACACCGATTCAGGTCCACTGGACAGCACAGGTTCGGGACCGGTGGACAGCACAGGCTCCGGTCCACTGGACAGCACATGCTCCGGTCCACTGGACAACACACGCTCCGGTCCACTGGACAACACACGCTCCGGTCCACTGGACAACACTGAGGGCTCTGGATGAAAAACAGGCGTGGAGACAGGACAGCAAAACTCCTGTGCCGTAGCCTGCCAACGCACCTCCATGAGGTGCCTAGAAAAGGCAGGGTCCTCCTCATGCAAGGAGCGAAAAAAAAAATAATCACAAGAGTGTCACTGACCGAGTCCAAAGGGTGAAAGAACAGCTGAAAAACTGCTGAGTCCATTGTTGGTGGGATCATTCTGTCACAAAGGCAAGTAGCGAGGCTTGGACCCAAATGCAGTTCAGTTCAGAGTGGGAATTTATTAATAAAGACACAACAAAAAGGTGTCCAGAAACTGGCAGAGCAAAAAAATGAGTTCCAAAAAAAAAAAAAAAAAAAAAAAAAAAAAATCACAGGGGAAAATTGAGACATGAAAACCACAAGAAAACTCAGTAACAGGGAACCCGCAACTCACCACCAACAGAACACAGACAGAATGAAATGATCCCACAAGACACATCTTTTCTTCTTCTTCTTCTTCTTCTTCTTCTTCTTCTTCTTCTTCTTCTTCTTCAGGGTTTTACGGCAGTTGGCATCCAACTCGTTGCATTACTGCCTCCTACTGTTAATTACCCGTTAACTATTTATTTATTTCATTACATACTATAATTTCCTAAGTAGTCCAGTGCCTTTCAAAAATGCAAATAAATATTTCCGTCCTTTCATGGTAACTCCACTTTCAAGTACATCTGTAAACCTGATTTCCACTGGTCCTAATTTATGTAATCCAGCAAACATGATCCTTCTCTCTCGAATGTATTTCCTGCATGACATCAGGACATGCTCCACTGTCTCCATTTCTTCACACAGGCTGCAATGTCCAGTCGGATGCTTTTCCATTATAAAAAGTGTGCTGTTCAACCTACTGTGACCAATTCTCAATTTGCTGATAATTACTTGTTCTTGTCGGTTAATCCCACTGTAACTCACCCCTCCTACTTTATTTTTAATTGCATGCAAGTGTCTCCCTTTATTTCCACCATCCCAATATTGTTGCCACTGTTTGGAAATGTCTCTCCACACAATACTTTTCCCCTCTGATTTTGACAGTTTACTATTCAATTCTACACTTCCTTTCTCGACCGCCTCCTTTACCAATTTATCCACTCGCTCATTACCTAGAATTCCTGTATGTGCAGGGACCCACATGAACACCACAGTTTTACCTTGATCAGCAAGCCTTGAATTTGCAAACAAAATTTCATACACTAGTTCTTGGTGATTCCTGGCTGATCCTGCTTTGAGACTCAATAGTGCTGACACTGAGACACTACAAATGAGTACGTTACGCACCATAACCTCTTCCACCCATTGAACAGCTAATAGAAGTCCAAGCATTTCAACTGCATATACACTTAAATAATCTGAAGTTCTCCTACTGACTCCAGTCTGGTAACTGGGAATCACCACTGCTGCCCCCTTTGCTTATGTCAGTAAATCGTTTGATCCATCAGTAAAAAGCTGTACATAATCACCATAATTTCTATCTTTATAGTTGTAGTATTCTTGAACTATGTCTACAGTCTTATTCCTGCGCTTGATATTCAGCAGCTCCAGATCCACACAAGCACTATTCAGCATCCAGGCTGGCCTCACAGGCCACAGTACAGTTGAACAAAATTCAATTCCTTGGACTTTCATTTGCTCTGCTATTTCCTCGCCTATCCACCCAAAACTTGTCTTTTGCACTTTACGTCTTTCCCAGCAATTCTCCAACACCCTCTTAGTAGGATGCCATTCATCATGGCCCTTTAAATGTATCCAGTAATTAGCCATAAGCTGTTTCCTACGGAGCCACAACGGCATTTCACCTGTCTCAACTTGCAGAGCACAAACTGGTGCAGTTTTTAAATCGACCCCAAACAAATCCTCAGAGCATGGGCCTGAATAACATCCAGGTCTGAGAGTACAGATTTAGCTGCTGAGCCATATACAATACTGCCATAATCTAACCTCGATCGTATTAAGACTTGATAGATATACTTCAGTGATGTAGAAATCAGCCCCCCCACTCCAATACTGCAAGACATTTCATAACATTGAATCACTTTTTTACATTTACTAACAACATGCCTAACATGTACTTTGCACGTCAGTCTCGTATCAAAATATACACCCAAAAAACTAAAATTATCAACTCTCCAAGTTATTCCCATATAGTGTCAGATTAAAACCATGGAGTTTTTTTCCTTGTAAAGAACATAGTTTTAGTTTTTTCCACTGAAAATTTAAATCCCCATTCTTCAACTCGTGTAACTGCATCCTGCATTTTCTTAATCAAATCAATATTTCTCCCTCTTTTCCACACAGCTCCGTCATCTGCGAACAGGGATCTGCCTATGTCAATTGGAATATTCATAGAAACGTCATTTATCATAATAGAGAAAAACGTCGGACTTACTACACTCCCATGAGGTGTCCCGTTTTCGACAAAATGCTGGATAGCTCAGAACCTATCTTCACTTGTATTGTCCTTTCATCCAGAAAATCCATTATCCAATTGAACAGATTCCCTCCAACTCCAATCTTATGTAACTTTATTAGAAGTCCCTCAGTCCATAACATATCATAGGCTTTCTCAACATCAAAAAACATTGCAATCACTGCCTCTTTATTTACTTGGGCTTTCCTTATCTCATCCTCTAAGCACACCACTGGATCCATAGTGTTTCTACAGTGCCTTGCGAAAGTATTCGGCCCCCTTGAACTTTTCGACCTTTTGCCACATTTCAGGCTTCAAACATAAAGATATAAAACTGTAATTTTTGGTGAAGAATCAACAACAAGTGGGACACAATCATGAAGTGGAACGAACAGATAAAAAACTGAAAAATTGGGCGTGCAAAATTATTCAGCCCCTTTACTTTCAGTGCAGCAAACGCTCTCCAGAAGTTCAGTGAGGATCTCTGAATGATCCAATGTTGACCTAAATGACTAATGATGAAAAATAGAATCCATCTGTGTGTAATCAAGTCTCCGTATGAATGCACCTGCTCTGTGATAGTCTCAGAGGTCCGTTTAAAGAGCAGAGAGCATCATGAAAAACAAGGAACACACCAGGCAGGTCCGAGATACTGTTGTGGAGAAGTTTAAAGCCGGATTTGGATACAAAAAGATTTCCCAAGCTTTAAACATCCCAAGGAGCACTGTGCAAGCAATAATATTGAAATGGAAGGAGTATCAGACCACTGCAAATCTACGAAGACCCGGCCGTCCCTCTAAACTTTCAGCTCATACAAGGAGAAGACTGATCAGAGATGCAGCCAAGAGGCCCATGATCACTCTGGATGAACTGCAGAGATCTACAGCTGAGGTGGGAGACTCTGTCCATAGATACAATAGTATACAATCAGTCGTATACTGCACAAATCTGGCCTTTATGGAAGAGTGGCAAGAAGAAAGCCATTTCTTAAAGATATCCATAAAAAGTGTCGTTTAAAGTTTGCCACAAGCCACCTGGGAGACACACCAAACATGTGGAAGAAGGTGCTCTGGTCAGATGAAACCAAAATCGAACTTTTTGGCAACAATGCAAAATGTTATGTTTGGCGTAAAAGCAACACAGCTCATCACCCTGAACACACCATCCCCACTGTCAAACATGGTGGTGGCAGCATCATGGTTTTGGCCTGCTTTTCTTCAGCAGGGACAGGGAAGATGGTTAAAATTGATGGGAAGATGGATGGAGCCAAATACAGGACCATTCTGGAAGAAAACCTGATGGAGTCTGCAAAAGACCTGAGACTGGGACGGAGATTTGTCTTCCAACAAGACAATGATCCAAAACATAAAGCAAAATCTACAATGGAATGGTTCACAAATAAACATATCCAGGTGTTAGAATGGCCAAGTCAAAGTCCAGACCTGAATCCAATCGAGAATCTGTGGAAAGAACTGAAAACTGCTGTTCACAAACGCTCTCCATCCAACCTCACTGAGCTCGAGCTGTTTTGCAAGGAGGAATGGGCAAATATTTCAGTCTCTCGATGTGCAAAACTGATAGAGACATACCCCAAGCGACTTACAGCTGTAATCGCAGCAAAAGGTGGCGCTACAAAGTATTAACTTAAGGGGGCTGAATAATTTTGCACGCCCAATTTTTCAGTTTTTTATCTGTTAAAAAAGTTTGAAATATCCAATAAATTTCCACTTCATGATTGTGTCCCACTTGTTGTTGATTCTTTACAAAAAATTACAGTTTTATATCTTTATGTTTGAAGCCTGAAATGTGGCAAAAGGTCGAAAATTTCAAGGGGGCCGATTACTTTCGCAAAGCACTGTACCTTTCCGAAAACCACTTTGATAAGCTGCCATCATGCCTCTACTTTCCATGTAATGTATTAACCTCTCATTTATCAAATGCTCCATTAATTTACAAATGTGTGATGTCAATGCAATTGGTCTGGCCTGCTTGAATCTTTACCTGGTTTCCTTATTGGGACAATTAGTGCCTCTTTCCAACTCTCTGGCATTTTACCCTCTTCCCAAACTTTGTTATATAGCAACAATAATTTCTCCAGGCCTTCAGAATTTAAATGCTTTATCAGGCTAGAACAAACCTCATCTTTACCAGGCGCAGTCATGCCCGACTTATCTAGTGCCTTCGTCAATTCCCCCATACTGAAAGGGACATTCAGACCATCACCATCAAAATTAACTTTCCTGCATAGAGCCTCCATGTTGTCCACTTTTGTATTTGCTCTACATCTTCTCTCATCTACAGACAAATTATCCGAGCTATGCACTTTAACAAATGCATTTGCTATCAACTCTGCCTTTTCCTTATTAGTTACTGCTGTCTCATCCCCTTCAGTCAGAACTGGATAACTCCACTCCTTTCTGTCTCCTCCCATCTTTTTTATCATACTCCACACCTCACCCACTTGTGTTGTACTACCAATCGTATCACAATAATTCCTCCAATGTGACCTTTTTGCATGTCTTATTGTCCTCCGCACTACGGCCTGGGCTTGCTTGTACTGTATCATATGTTGGAAATTATGAGTACGTTTCACTATTCTGAAAGCTTTGTTTCTATTTCTCACAGCTTCCTTCCATTCGACATCCCACCAGGGCACTATTTTCCTCTTCTTACTACCTTTACTTTTAGGAATGGATTCCAATGCTTCCAATATTATTCCTTGCTTTATGTAGCTGTCTAGTGTCGCTATAGTTATTTCTTCATTGGCCTGATTTAGACATTTGTCACTGACCTGCAGAAATTTACCCCAATTTGCCTTTCCAAGTATCCATTTCCCACCTGAGCCTTCGCTAATCAACGAGGTATTAACATTTACCTTACACCAGATTGGATAATGATCGCTTCCTATAGTCCCTTCCTGATACACAGACCAATCACATATCGGTGCTATGGTATTAGATACAAATGTGAGATCAAGTACAGATTCTCCTCAAGCACCTGCCCATTTTTATCTGTTCTATCACTCCCCCACAACACGTTGCGCCCATTAAAATCACCGCACCACATAATGTTCCTACTATCCTGCCCTTCTACCTCCTCAAGTAAGTGTAACTCTAGTCCCCTACAGGGGTTATAATAACTTACAATTACCATTCCCTCAGCCCACACCTTCACTACCACATATTCCTGCTCATTCCCTATACCAAACACACTCTATAAGGAATACCTTGTTTTATAAAAGTGACACACCCTCCACCTCTCCCTTCTATCTCTTCTTACCCTCAAATACCCATACAAAATAAAGTCTAGACTAGGAATTAACCAGGACTCTTGAATACAAACAATGTCTGGTTTATCTCTCCTACTGATAATAAACTGCTTAAAATCATGTCCATTCGATATCAAACTTCTTGCATTCCATTGTAGAATTAACATTACTATTAGTATCAACCCTAACATGTTGAGTCTTGAGTAGACTGTACCCTGAGTTCATAATTCACCTCTTCCCATTTTAGCCCTCTCATACCCAAATGATGTTCTGCCGCTTTCACAATAACCTGAACCCGTTCAGTTTTAGATTTAATCTCACAGGTCGCATTTATAACTCCAGCTATAAAAGTTACCAAGTTCTTCTTCTCTCTCCAAACATTCTGTTTCTCCCGCTGTTCTTTTACTGCTACTAGCTCTTTGTCACCTTCTCCCTCCACCTGTCTTTTCTGTCCTGCCATCTTGACTGCCTCAGCATATGAAACTTTTCCTCCTTAGGTAGCAGCTCTCCTTCAAACTCTATCAAGATGCCTTCAATCTCCCTTTTTTTTCACTCCAGTGGTCAGTCTCCTCACATTCTTTATGGAATTATTCCTCACCTTCAAGTTCTCCATCAATACCTTTGTACTGACATTGAGGGGAATCCCAAAAATCACTCCCTTACAACCATTGAACCTCTTTTCCCCAACCTTTACAACCCGGGATATCTTGACTTTCCCAACGCTAGTCATTTTTTTCACCTTTTCCACCTCCTCTTCTGTATTACAACCTATTAGCAAATTCCCATCTCCCAAAACCCTCGCATATCTCACCTCACCAACTTGCCTTCTAATGATTTGTGTCAACTTTAGAGGATCAAGTTTCTTCACCCCCCCTTCTTCCTCAAATCTCACCACCATATTAGTCAATCCAGTTTTCGGATCTCTCCTCCCAACTTCTCTCCCTTCACTATCCGACCTACTAGCGCCAGGTTGCCCTTTTTTCCCTTTTCCTACTACCACTCTCCTTCTTCGCTCTACTCACTACCTTTTCCCAATCACCCTCCCTTCTCTCTTCCTCCTCACTCATCATCAAACTACTATCGCCACCATCAGTCTCTGTCCCTGTCAGAGTTTGCAGAGAACAAAGCAGAAACACCGATACCGGACCTATACAGGCCGTCGGCCGATCTTCCCACTAACTGTTCCCCACAATACTCAGTCCTATACTAATATCCAACCACAAAACACCGTAAATGCCTTTTATAATCAACAAACTAGGCGCTACTTTGACTTGAGTGTTTTCGTGCCACTCTGTGAACACCAAAATTGTCTCCTCCTCATGTGAAGCGCACTGTTTCAACACCCCCCACAAGACACAAAGGAAAAACAGAGACTAAATACACAGGGTAATGAGGAAACGAGGGACAGGTGAAACTAGGGCTGGGGAACAGGTGAAACACATCAGACAATCACAGGGGCGGGAAAACCAAAAGACAGGAAGTAAATCAGACAAGACTAGGGAGAAAAGACAAACTTCAAAATAAAACAGGAAATGGGAAAACAAACCGAAAACACTGAAACCAACTAAACAAAGAAACTTGACACAGGGACTAGACGTGATAGTTAAAGAGCTCAGCGTTTGCAATACAAAGTAGTTTTCAAGGAGAAAACTAATTTTTTTAAATAAAAGCTGTTGATACATATACCTTGTATCCAGTTTAAATGCTGTTAGATGGTATGGGGATGTAAACACATAACCACTATTTCCGCTCACACTGAGTCGTTGTGAAATCAAAACTGAGGAATCCAACCAGCAATCCACATCTAAGAAATCACACCTGTGTCAAACCAGGTGTAACTCCAAAACGTTAATTCCTTACGCATTCATATTTTAATCTGAGACTGACAGAATGTGATTCATAATATGTGAATGTGCTCATAGGTGCCGATTTATGTTTTCCTCCGTGGGTGCTCACGGGCGCACGGCCTTTAAAAAAAAAAGTTGTCAAAAAATGTTTGCATTTCAGAACCGTAGGAAATGGACAGCGGCTGACACAAACACACACGCCTATTAACTTGATAATATAGCCGTAAAGTAGGCTATATTTCAACTCAGGACAGTGCCACTTCTCACAAATACAGATAGGATTGGCGATGAAAAGTTTAACTGACACGTAACCGCAATCAGCTTCGTGGGAAATTAAGAATCCATGCCACCTGTTGTTATCTTCACTAAAGAGGCGTTTTCTTCCAAGAGACGCTGTGATTGGTGAATAGGATATGGAGACTGACAGTGAGATAACCAATCACACTATGAGATGCTCCACTTAGCACCAACTGCAATGTTTAATTTTAAATTAAGCCTATAAAAATGTAAGCCTACTGGCAGTCTGGCACACGTGGGTGCTCAGTATTTTCCATGGGTGCTCCGTAACGGCGCCTTTGAATGTGCTGTAGCAAGGATTAAAAATGTGAAGTTGCTCAATATCAAAGGTCTTCGGTCGAAGCTTACAAACTTTCACTTTCACTTATGTCAGTGACAATGCAGCATCTCACCTAAGATTGTTTAACAGAAACATTAATATTTAGTTAGTTAGCTGCTCTGTGAGGCTAAAATGCTCTTGTAAAGAAATCCAAATTAGTTTTCGGTCCGAAGCTTGTTTCTGAAGTGCATGTAAAAATTGCTAGTGGCCAACATGCACACAATGATTATTTTTATTATATTTTTATCTTGTTCATCTTTTAGCATGTTTATATCAGCATGTTGGCATGCTAACATTTGTTTATTAGCACTAAACACAAAGTACAGCTGGGGCTGATGGGAATGTTTTTAGTTTTGCAGGTATTTGGTCATTGACAAAAGTATTGTAGAAATTCAGAGAAAGGTCATTGGATCAACCAAGTCATAAGGATGTATCATCTGGGAACCATGAATGTCCCAATCCATCCAGTAGGTGTGGAGATATTTCAGTGGGTAATTTAAGTTTTGATCTGATGGTGGTGCTGTATGAAAAGTTGGGGATTAACAAAGTCACTAGGAGTCATTAGCATGGCAAAAACTAAGTAAAAAATTATTTATTGATGTCTTCAGTCAGAATTGATAGTATTTAGCTGACGGTATAGGAATCATCTTGATTTAATGATAGTAAAATGCTTTGAAACTTCAGAACCACAGCTCAGAGAATTTTAAGAATTTAAGAGTGTCTAATTACTGGAAATGCATAATAATGTTGGTGTCCAGCACTTGGGCTCTAATCAGACACCAATTCATTGTCAAAACAATGTTTGTAAGGTCATCATTAATATAAAAGCACTGTCAATGATAGAGTTGTCTTAATCCACATCAAATATAATGGAGCAGTTTTTTTGTGGCCATTTTAGGCCTTTAATATCACAGGACAGATGAAGACATGAAAGGAGAGAGAGAAGGGGAATGACATGCAGCAGGTCAGAGTCAAACCCACAGCCACTGCGTCAAGGAGTAAACCTTTATATATGTGCGCTTGCTCTACCAACTGAGCTAAACTGGCCACATAATGGAGCATTTTACTGAATAGAAACCCTGGGATTTAATGTTCCAAAGCCTGCCAGTATGGTACTGCACAGTATTCTGGCCAAAAGCAGCTGAATAATACAAAAGTCATATCGGTGTTTCTCTTATCAGCTTCCCTAATTGGTAAGTCATGACCAAACTCGGTTTGAAGACACTGACCTCTAGAGCCCATGCACTGTATCTCTGTGATATACAATCAGAGACAAAGAGGCCAACAAATGGAAATAAGATGCGCATGTTGGCTGTAGAGCTCAGGTGCAAAACTGAGAGGAAAGCCCCGTCATCTCAGAGAAAAAGCACAGGAAAATGTAGCCGAGACTGCGACTGCGAGAAAACAAAGGAGTAGGGGCACAGTAAGAAACCAAGACTTTGATGGCTGAGTCATACTTTGATTCTGACATGTTTTCATCAATGTAATTCTGTTCAATTAAAGGAACTGGATCGCGCCACTGCAATAAAAAGGTTGAGTTGTCAGGTAGCATAATTATGCTTTTAGATCTTTGTAAGCTAATTGAGGGAAACTTTCCATATTAAAATAATACAAGAATTACCAGATTATATGGTGAATCCTTAATATAAATATTTATACATATGCCTTAAACCAAATTGATCCATTGTTAATATAAAGATATTGATTTCAGCATTTTGCTGCACACAGTATACAGTAAATGTATGCTGCTGCAGCTATGTGTAGATGCTATGTGTAGATGTAAAAAGTAGACAAAACCCACAGATAATTATTACCAACTGGCACCCTTCAGCGCTATAGTGCTTTTTTTTAAAGTGTATTTTAACACGTTGTTTACTTTTTTGATTCAGTCTCACCACTCTCATCAGTATCGTTTTCAGTTGCTTGAACAACAAATCTCTAAAAATTGACTGATACACTACCTGTACAGCACCAAAGGCACAAAGACAGACAGCCAAATCCAAATTAATGCTAATGTTGCTCAGTATCATCATGTAAATAACCCACTCTTGCTAACACATTTGTCATATCAACTTTAGAATGTGATAAATGTCAATTTTGCCAACAATCAATTGATGCAGCTTTAAAATCCGATTTTATCAAGCCTTCAAAAGCAATCTGACTCTCATTTGCTGAAACACCCTACACGTTCCTTTTGCATCTTTTGTCCCTATTTTAGCAATTTGGCTGCAGTTTTCTGTAATTATTGGTAAGACCCCAAGAAGACCAGCTGCCACTCCAGGGAATTCATTCCCATTCTGTGATAACAGCTCCATTGGCTCTCCACAGCTGCCAAGGATTTGATGGAGATGAAGGCAGAGACCCAAAACCTCTAGTGTGTGTGTGATCGTGAACCAAAGTGCCCTTTGGGATCACATTGACATCCAGTGGTGATATTACTATTGGTTCCCTTTGAAGAAAGCACTCTTGGGTTGTTTCCCCTTTGCTACAACACAATACCTATAATAAAGCACTGTTCAGTTCGCATCCCTTCAATTCAAAACTATATTTTCATACATTCATTTATTCAATAATAAATGACTTACACACTTCCTGTCACATCCATGTAAGTGCTGTTCCAACAGGATTCTGGGTACTTCTTATGTGCAATTTTGAGTGAATGGGGCCTGCTTTTGATGAAAGCTGTAATGATCACTCCATCCAGGCAAAGTAAGAAGGAGATAAAAACAGCTTGCCAGTCTTTATACTAAGAGCTCTGTTAATCATTGTTGAAAAGGGAATAAAAAGGCATTCACTCTTACTTTTTTGGCCTTCAGGGCTACTCCATAGGACGTAAAGGACAAAACAAGTGAAATTCAGCTCTAAAATATGAGGGTAAAATACACTACCTTCAATATACTACCTTCTTTGCTAGATACAAGATGACTTTTTTTCCCATCCCTTAATCTGAATTTGTTATACTGATGTGCAATTCTGCAGAGAATGAATTTTAAGGTAGAAAAGGTCACTGTGACAGAATTCAGGATGACTTTTTCAGAAAAAGGAGTCATTTCTTATTCACAAAGTCAGCCCTATTCACTGCCAACAGAATGGCTCCACACTGTAGATCAGGATGACATCACAGATTTGAGTCATGACTCTTCAATTTGGTCTAGGACAGAATCGTTAATTTAATATATTCCACAGTATAATAACTAAAATGTAATTTTCATTGGGATTCCCTGCGGGGAACGTACACTTTATCTGTGAGGTCTTTGAGCTTTCTGACCTGAACTGCTGCAAAATCAGACAGTTGACACAATGTGCATTCAAGGACAAAAAAGATTTGAATATGTAAATATTTGCAAATTACAAAAGGAGGTCAGAGCATGATTTAACACAGGAACTGAAAATAATCTAAACCAAGTGTTGACAGAAAATGAAAGATTTTTTTCAGAATCCATTCACCTGCAGTAGCTCTGCACTAAATACCTTTGTATTGTGTTTGTTCCTTGATTCCTATTATGGTGTTAAAACATAACATAAAGCATAAATTGTTTTATCAACTGCATTCCTTGTCATTATTACAAATTCTACACTTTATTTTGTAATATATATAGACCTCAGTGAGCTGAAATAATACCACTTCTTTCAGTGAAAGGAAAACGATATACATATTATTTTGGCAATAAGACCAGTGGAAAACATATTCATAGGTTATCACAGTGTTATGGTTTGGACATTTCTGTTGCCTGTTTTGTTTATTTTTGTTGCCTTGTTTAGTTATTTCTGTATATTTCCTGTGTTTGTTTAGTTATTCTGTATTTTTATGTTCCCTGTGTGTGGATCTGTCCTTAGTATTGTGGTCTGTGTATATTTAGTTGTGTATTTCCCTGTTTATGTTCTGCTTCCTGTTTTATTTTGATAGTCTGTTTTCTGTCTTGTCATGTCTAGTTTTACTTTGTTTTCCCGCCTTTGTTGATTGTCCTGCCCCGCCCTAATGTGTTTCACCTGTTGTATCACCTGTTCCTCGTTTGTTCATTACCTCATGTATTTAACCCCCGTGTTCCCTTTGTCTCTTGTCAGATCGTTTTGTATCCCCGTGCCGTCAGTGTGTATCTCTCTGTGTCCTGTCCCTTGGTTTTTCCAGCCTCTGTTCTGCTGTTTGTTTTGCGATTATTAAAATCTTTGCGCTCTCACCATCTCCTGCCTGCCTGCCTGCCTCATTCTGCATTTGGGTCCTTTAATCCTGCTCACTGTCACACATAGACTGGTATCTGTTCAGGATACTGTTTAGAAACCATCCAAAAAATAGGTTTTTATTCAGAAAGGACATTCATGACAATTATTTTTAAAAAAACAGATTCAACCCCCACAAGCATATCATAATAACATAAATATACATGTATGTGTGTGTGTGTATGTTCATTAGTATGAGTGGCCATGTGTGATAATTTTGGCATGTGCCTTTCAAATGTAGGCATGGCATCTCTAGCAGGGGAGGCTTGTTTTGATGTCTCTTGGGACACAGAGCTGGCATCTCTTCCTTTTACCCCCTCTTTCTTGGAGGGTAAGGGAAGCTGCTGGGGCTTTTGAAATCCTCACCAAACCAAGAGCAGTGTTCCCGTAACCAATATTATTGTTTTGTCTGGAAGGTGTGGTTCCCATGGCATCATGAGGCAAGAAAGAGGGAATTTTCCATCTGCTGGTTGAACATAATAAAGTCTCAAACATTTATTTCCTATGGCCCGTCCTTTTTGACTGCGAACAACACAGATGCGTAAAGTGAATCAAACCGGGAGCAGTAACTTCCTGAAGTTTCCGCTGTTTGCCTGGTAACCTCATGGTGACAAGAAATGAGTCCACTGCTAACAATCCCACAATGCAGTGTGCCGCATTTTATAGATGCAAAAATAACCGTAACCGCACAATGATGCAGAAACTTTGTTAAGTAAGGTGTTAAGTAGCAAGCAAGCTTTAGAGATGCTGGTGGGCGGATTTTGTCAATTTTAGAAAGAACCAGGCTTTTTCCAGTCTTTATTTTAAGCTAAGCTAATCCATCCATCGTCATCCGATTATCCGGGGGTCGCCAGCAGCTACAGCAGGGGACAGCAAACTTCCCTTTTCCGAGCCACATTAACCACAGTTATGAGAGTGATTTTGATCTGCTCGTCTAACTCTCGAAAAGGAAGTGAAATATTTGAAATTTGAAATCCTAACAGCTATCGGATAGTTGGATAGCGCCACCATGAGGTTGACATTTGTGGTTTTGAATGTGGAATGTCTGAACAACTTTTTACCAAAATCTTGCAAACCTAATGACATTTCCATCATGTCTCAGCTGTACTTTCTGCATAGTGGTAATTATCAAAATCCAGCATTCCAGGTAAATTAAGCTGGTGAAGATGGTAAACATTATAACCTACCTGTTAAACATCAGCATGTTAACATTGTCATTGTGAGAATGTTATCATGCTGATATTTGCATTTAGCTCAAGCGCTGTGCGCAAGTACAGCCTTACAGAACCTCTAGCATGGTTGTTAACTGTATGGTCTTGTTTTACCATTAGTTTTGACTTACATCATTATTTTTTGTGAGTACTTAAACTTATATTGAGTTGTTTAAAAAGCTTTTCAGAGAATGAAGACTTGGAGCAAATCCTATATTCAAGTTCTGTATCTCTGGCTTCAGAAAACAGAGGGGGAGAAACCACTGCAGGACTGTAAAGATGAGACAAAGTCTTTGACAAGCCAGAATCCAAGAAGGAGTAAAGGAAATATAGCACATTAACTCAGATGTCCCCTAACAAAAGCCTGAAGCTGTCCCACCGTGTCACAACTTTGCCCACTCTACTCAAGCATCTTGATCCTCAACACTGTGCTGCTGAGGCCCGTCACACTGAAAGGGGGCTGGGATAAGGATTTGAAAACATCACTTCAAGGAATCTGTCACAGGATCTGTTAGACTTTGATAATATAAGGCAGGGACTTGCATCCACTGACTGCTTAATTCTTGTCTGTTTTAGAGAACAGCGCTGGAGGAAAGTGGCTCAGACTCTCTGTTTGAGATATATTGATGCACATTCCCTCAACTGTAGTGGCTTTTTCTGAGAACTGCTGTATCTATTGCCGCTGTTTGAGAATGAAACCAAATTGTGGCTTATATGAAAATAATAATTTATACTTTTATTGATCCCCCTGGGGAAATTACAATTTTTTTTCACTCTGTTGTTAGAGCACACTACACACAGGCCTGAAATACACACACATGCTCAGGTCCTCCATCTCTCCAAATGAAGAGATGTCAGAGTGAGGGGTCTGCAACTGCTGGACAGACACCCCGAGCAGTTGGGGGTTCGGTGCCTTGCTCAAGAGCACCTTGGCAGTGCCCAGGAGGTGAACTGACACCTCTCCAGCTACCAGTCCACATGCTGTACTTTGGTCAATACGGTTCCCAACCCAGTTCTCCATGGACAGAGCTACTGCCACCCCACAAGCAAGGCACTTGAGAGGCACTGTTTTTCTTGTACCCTCCATTGCAGCAAACTAGATTTCCAACGCACGGGACAATGAAGACTGAACTGAATCACAGTAACATATAGCCTGATTATTGTCTATTACAATACATATAATACTAATATTCAACATAATACAGTCAGTAAAACATGTATATCTTTTTTTTTACCAAAAAAAATGTAACATAAGTTTACTTCAACATACAAGTTTATGCCTTGCAGCTTTACAGCAGCATAAAACCTGCTACACTGAAGAGCAAATGAAATACAGACGAATACTGCCTCCAGGTGGAGCTGAAAGACAACTGACAACCTTCAGGTCAGCCATCGTGCAGCCATAGCCCTCTTCCTTTAGTAGGATCCCTTAGCTTTTCAGTTCAACACATAATGTGATCACAGCCAGTTACCACACAGCCTGAGAGGCCAAGCAGTAGCAATTTCATCAGTAGTAATTCATACTATAGCCTATGCTTATTCAACCTCAGACTTGTTTAGTGGCTATTTAATTATTTCCCTTACTTTATTGTTTGTTTAAATATTTCATGTGTGTGTGCTTAAATTCTATTTTGATTTTTCCTTCTAACTCTTATTCCTTTAAGTGCTGCAATGAATGTATTTCTCCTAGTTGATCAATAACGTTTTTATCATCTTATTTTATCACGGAGGCTGGAAGTTCAGAGCTGAAGAAAATAGCATCAAAAGAACTGGAGGGCAAAGCATTAACTTTGAGCTGGAGCATCAAAGAGCAGGACTTTGAATTATTCAATTTAATTGAAGAATTATAGAATCATCATTTTATAATGTGGAGTGCTGCGCGGTACGCTGGTGACAAACAAAACTACATTTCCCACAAGGCCCTGCGTTGTCAATAAGGAAATGTGTTATCGCTTCCTGAAATGTGTTTAACCCATAGACAGTATATAGGAAGGTTTAACCTTTATATGTTGCTTTTATCCTCGAGTTGTCAGTCGTATAACGTAAGATGTGGAATGTAGGCCTATGTCAATGAGGTACACGATTATACGCAATTTAACGCGTGAATTAATCAGACTTTTTGTGTAGCCTATGTTAGCAGCGGTAACGTTACGTCACGTTAATTTTACAAGACTTTTTGAAAGACAAGCTAATCTAATGTTGCCCTGCTTAAACAGAAACGCATCCTGCGACATGAATTGTGATACTTAGGAATGTATTAACGACACTCTTTAAGTCGCTATACTTAAAAATGTTGTCAATGTAAAAATGTAAGTTGCAAAAGTTGAAATAGTTTGCTGAATGCGTCAAAGTTACACGAATGTCAAACTCAAGATTTAACCTGGCGTATGTATTGAGCCGTGTTCCTTTGCGAAAAAGCAACTGGGTAACTTTATCACGTTTTAACTCCACTTAATCTTTTTAAACTTTTTTTTATATTTTGCAGCCTATATTTGTTTGAGAGAAGATGCTGTTTTTAGTTGGCTGGTTGGATGTTTCGAATTGCACACAAACTGATTAATGTGTCGCACTCTCACTTTCCATCTTATTTATGGGCAGCAGATGCAGCAAATTGGCCCCTCATCTCCCAGCTGTTCTTCCACCTCTGACTGCTTCCCCCTCAGCCACCGCAATACAGTTGAATGTGGAAGTGAGACTTCAGCTGGACCAGAGAAACACGAAGTGAGAGCAGATAACACTGAGCATTACAAGAGTTAAAGAGTAACCAGGGGAAGTCACGACATAAAACATTAACTTCTACATAATGTGGAGTTAAGTATCAGTATTGTAGAGTAGTATAGGCGTGTTGTGAGATACAGCACAGCATTTGTGGACAAGGTAAGGTGTTTAACACTGGTGTAGCCTACATTTCTGATGATACTCACATGTCCAGCTTGTGATAAAGTGTTGAGTTTGATGTGATGCTGAAATAAATAGCAGTTAAAGGTTAGAAGAGATGTAACAATGATTGATTCAACCACTTTCATTGCAATTTAGTTTTTTTTCTAATGGAAAAGTTGAGATTTTTAAAAGGATTTTAAGTGAATTGTCACATGCTCTTATGTGTTTTTATTGTTTCTAGTACTAATTGAATTTAACATTACATGTTGGCAGTTAGCTGCTGCATTTATGCATTGCAACTGAAAAAAGGGTGAACAAGAAGGTGTTTAACATTGATTTGGGGCATAAACTTTAAACTGGGCTAGATTTGGTTAAATAAGTAAACGTTTTTCAAGACATCTAGGTGCCATATTGTCATTGTTTCAAAAGCAGTTTAAATGCTGTTGAAACAATGGCTATAAGCGACCTCAGATGTCTTAAAAAAAACTTTTACCCAAAATTAGCCCAGTCTTAATCTAGACATTTAGACATAATTTGAACTGCAAATGACCAATCCAGTGCTTACTGGGCAGTGACTAACTCATTTCGGGATTAAATCAACAACATGACACCTGCCACCCTATTTTTTTCTGATTTTGTTCCATTTTTATGGTTTAGCCTACATTTCTGTCCAGAATGAGGTCCATCGTGAGCTTCTACATATGCTACCTGCTGTGCCTGGGTCTGGGCCTGGCCTGCGTGGTGTGTGTATGTTTGTGGAATAGCCGGTGGCGTGGCGGTTTTGCCTGGGACGGCTCGGCACTGCAGTTCAACTGGCACCCTGTTCTGATGGTAACAGGTCTTGTTGTGCTGTACGGCAATGGTGAGTGCTTTTTAATTTTTGGATCAAACTATTTCATTTCTGTTTCTCACTTCTGTTTTTCCTCGTGACAGTCAGACTGTATTAAGATAATTACAGTTTGCATAGATACCTAGCATATAATTTGATGCATCACTTCGGTATCATAAACGTGAGGTAAAGTCCACAGTGACTGTTTTGCCTTAAGTGCCACACCTCAGTGATTGCAGTCACAGTTTGTTTATTCCGGATGTAAAGAAAAAAAAAAGATATAAATGAAAGAAGTTGCCTTTCAGCAAGAAACTGTAATGTATCTTCAACATGGTACATGATGAACTGGTTAAATTGCAATGATGATGGGTACTGTCTCTGTTTGGATGCCTTTATGTGAACACAATCAGTCAATACAAGGTAGGAGCTTCACACGTCTGCTAAGCGATTGCATTAGATTTTTGAGCCCTTTTCTGCCTAAATGTACATATCAATGTGTGGGAAAAGGAATACTTGATAATAGATGCATTTGGTCATTCCTCACCCTTTTTAAGTGTAATACAATTATCAATGTACAATGCACACACCTTGCAGAATGCAGTCAGGTTTAGGCCTGCCTCAGGGAAGAGGACGCCCCTGTCATGCACAGTCCACCACAAGCACCATTGGAGGTGCCTGTCAATGTACAATGCACATTTAGGGCAGCCCCTCTGGATATTAAATGGTGTGAATGGTTTTAAAATGTGTCAAAATTGGAGGCAGCAGTGATAATAAATGTGTTATATGCACAGCACACACAACATGTCATAATGTTCCACATGTGTGAACATTTGTGAAAGTATTTGACTAAATGTCTGTGTCCACTGGTGGTTGTTATTTTTCCGAGTTGTATCTCTACGATGTTGGCGATTATTTAAACTTTAAGGATAGGATACTACCTCATTGAAATGTATTAAAATTACATACAAAATGGGATTTTCTTATAAACTTTATTGTAAGTATAAGTGACTAATAGACACACCTTTCAGCATTTTCCATTCACATATGACATACTGATCATTTGTATGATACACATGCATATGATTAGTATGTTTTAAAAATGTATTGCCGTTAAAAGGAATTTGTAGTAACTCATTCATTTTGACAGCCCTTCCAAAAGATCAATGCAGACTAGTGTATTCACGTTTTCACATTTTCTTAACGGGCTACTCGAGTGATGAGTATTGAACTTTAATAAAGCTGTTATATATCTCACCTTTCAGTCCCTAGTATGATTCAACCTCCAAAACCACAAAATCTGACATTTCCCGTGATGCAACTCTGTAGCATTTTTCATTAGACTTCTCCTGCCATGTAAATACACCCAGGTATTTCAAACTCCATGCCTCCTGTTTGTAACACAGTCTTAAAGCCAAAATTGAGGGAACCAAAATGCATTTATGAGCCTGGTGAAATTATCAGGGTTATTTTCTCAGTGCGCTCCAGAGCCACTAACAACATTGACTATAATGTACAGATGAAATGTAGCATCTTTCCTCTTGTTGCTTCCTCCCTGCAGGAGCTGTGTTGTACCGCGTCCCCCTGACCTGGGGTCAGAATAAACTCCCCTGGAAGCTGCTGCATGCCACACTGATGTTTCTTGCTCTGGTTCTGTCAATTGTGGGTCTTTGTGCTGTGTTTGGCTTTCACAATGCTAAAAACCTTCCCAACCTCTACTCTTTGCACAGCTGGATTGGAATTGCTGCTGTAGCTCTTTTTGCCATACAGGTATACGACTTTACATGCAGTATCTAAATTGCTTTATTAGACATGTGTAATAAGGTGTTTTCTTTTTGTCTTAATCTGAGACATGGTTGAGCTTTGGTTTTCAGCCTTTGTGTTTACGGTGTCTGTGGATGTCTGTCCCTGCATTCATTATTTCAGTGGGTAGTAGGTATGGCTGGCTTCCTTCTGCCCTGCTCCCCCATATCACTACGTGCACTCCTGAAACCTGTCCATGTGTGGATGGGAGGCAGCATACTGTGGCTCAGCATCGCTGCATGCATTTCCGGAATCAACGAGAAACTCTTCTTTGTTTTGTGAGTGGCATGTTTCTGAGTTATGTTTTAGTAATATTTTCTTTAAAGATACAATAATTAAATTGCTCTCTTACATGTGTTTTCTTTCCCACAGCAGTGGAACGTATGCTAACCTTCCATCCGAGGCTTTGTTAGGAAATTCATTAGGAGTTTTAATTGTAGCCTTCGGCGTGGTTGTCCTTATGATTTTGTCCAACCATAAATGGCAGCGACCAGACTCCATTCCTGAGGTTCTGGCTTACACGGTGAGAATATCAGTGCAGTTGATGAGATTAGAGGATTTATTTTAATGAAGTATTTAATAATTATCTTTATCTGCTCTCTCCCACAGCCATTGCTTCAAGAAGAAAATGAATGAAGGGGAATTAAAAATTGTTGCACGCATCAAACCCGTCCATGCAAAATCAGTTCAACCATTACAGATCACAATTCCCCTTTACAATCCAAACGTTCTACAAAGATCTACTTTGAATGTACAAGTGTGATTAACAGTGTGATAATTATCATTCTGTTGGTGTAAATATTTATTTGAAATAATATTTAAGATCTTTGCGATCTTTTGCCAAAGAATTAAAAAGTTTTAATTTCATCAAAACTGTGACATTTTCCGCATACGCTCTCCCATGATGCAGTGTAGCTAGCTAGCTAGCCAGCTAAGAGAACCTCTAGTTTTATATTTTACCACAGATATGTGTTCCTAAGGTAAAATCTCTAAACTAAGAAATATCCCAAGCAGGAATATGATGTTCATAATTAGATTTTCATTTGTATATAATCACCTGAAACCCAGAATTGTGTTTTTGTAAGCTTAGAATGCAGGACCTAAGGGTGACTCATAATGTAGTGAGTCTGCAAATTTCTTTGACGGAATAGTATTTGCTTTCTTGCAGAGAATAAGATGAGAAGATTAATGCCACTCTCATGTCTGTCTAGTAACTAGCAAACATAGCTAACGTTAACTATGTGTCCCCGGGGCTGTTGTCTGCCCTCATCCCGACTGAAGTCTCTTAGCACTGGGGAAGTGAGGCAGGAAGACCTTGCTAGCTGGCTAAGGTAGCATTAGATTAGTCTATCTATATAGCTAACATAACAAACTTAATCGTGGGTTAGCCCAGTGCTGTTAACCGCGGTCAAAACAATCATACTAAAAATAACTTTCCGAGTGTGTTAAACAATGTTGTTACCTTATTACGTTACCCACCAAGCATTAACATTAGCTAATGTTACTTGTCAACGTAGCACATTGTAGTAACATTAAGCTGGATTGATTGATATTGAAATATATCAATAAATTAGGTCTCTGCTGTATTACTGTGTTTAAAAGTGGCATGTAATCAATGACAAATGACGCTGTGTGGCAGAAAAAAGCAGTATTACAGTTATTGAGCATAACTTTCTGTGACGTATGATTTACAATTAGTCTCAAACATATCATCCGGGTTCCCGTGTTTTGGCGGAAGTTAGAATGACTAGAGGAGTCATGACGCCACTGACAGGCGACCAAACGAAACGTCCCGCGTCATTAAAATTAAATTACAGATTTCCCTGGGTTTAAACATTGTTGGAACCATTTGGGATAGTGTAAGTACACAACTCAACAAAATGTATAACATAGGTATAGTCTGTTTTAGACATTTTAATGCAGAAATATTTAGGGCCTGAGCGCCGACAGCGGCGAAGGCCCTATTGAAACTGAAGGAATTATTTTCTGCAAATGAATTGGCTTTTTGAGGGGCTTAACATATTCAAAAACACACCAAAATTGTCGGTCGCATTAAGTGTGGTGAAAATGTACGTATTTTAAGGGTTTCGGGAATAGGCGCACAAAAATGGTTTGCTAGCGCCCCCTACAAAGTTAAAAAAAAATTTAGCCCCTGCAGTGCGTTTAACGTAGACTCATGAAGGTTGGTACACATATGTAACATGTCAAGATGTACAGTGCCTTGCGAAAGTATTCGGCCCCCTTGCACTTTTCGACCTTCTGCAACATTTCAGGCTTCAAACATAAAGATATAAAACTGTAATTTTTTGTGAAGAATCAACAATAAGTGGGACACAATCATGAAGTGGAACAAAATTTATTGGATATTTCAAACTTTTTTAACAGATAAAAAACTGAAAAATTGGGCGTGCAAAATTATTCAGCCCCTTTACTTTCAGTGCAGCAAACTCTCTCCAGAAGTTCAGTGAGGATCTCTGAATGATCCAATGTTGACCTAAATGACTAATGATGGAAAAATAGAATCCACCTGTGTGTAATCAAGTCTCCGTATAAATGCACCTGCTCTGTGATAGTCTCAGAGGTCCGTTTAAAGAGCAGAGAGCATCATGAAGAACAAGGAACACACCAGGCAGGTCCCAGATACTGTTGTGGAGAAGTTTAAAGCCGGATTTGGATACAAAAAGATTTCCCAAGCTTTAAACATCCCAAGGAGCATTGTGCAAGCGATAATATTGAAATGGAAGGAGTATCAGACCACTGCAAATCTACGAAGACCCGGCCGTCCCTCTAAACTTTCAGCTCATACAAGGAGAAGACTGACCAGAGATGCAGCCAAGAGGCCCATGATCACTCTGGATGAACTGCAGAGATCTACAACTGAGGTGGGAGACTCTGTCCATAGGACAACAATCAGTCGTATACTGCATAAATCTGGCCTTTATGGAAGAGTGGCAAGAAGAAAGCCATTTCTTAAAGATGTCCATAAAAAGTGTTGTTTAAAGTTTGCCACAAGCCACCTGGGAGACACACCAAACATGTGGAAGAAGGTGCTCTGGTCAGATGAAACCAAAATCAAACTTTTTGGCAACAATGCAAAATGTTATGTTTGGCGTAAAAGCAACACAGCTCATCACCCTGAACACACCATCCCCACTGTCAAACGTGGTGGTGGCAGCATCATGGTTTGGGCCTGCTTTTCTTCAGCAGTGACTTGATGGGAATATGGATGGAGCCAAATACAGGACCATTCTGGAAGAAAACCTGATGGAGTCTGCAAAAGACCTGAGACTGGGACGGAGATTTGTCTTCCAACAAGACATAAAGCAAAATCTACAATGGAATGGTTCACAAATAAACCTATCCAGGTGTTAGAATGGCCAAGACAAAGTCCAGACCTGAATCCAATCGAGAATCTGTGGAAAGAACTGAAAACTGCTGTTCACAAACGCTCTCCATCCAACCTCACTGAGCTCGAGCTGTTTTGCAAGGAGGAATGGGCAAAAATGTCAGTCTCTCGATGTGCAAAACTGATAGAGACATACCCCAAGAGACTTACAGCTGTAATCGCAGCAAAAGGTGGCGCTACAAAGTATTAACTTAAGGGGGCTGAATAATTTTGCACGCCCAATTTTTCAGTTTATCTGTTAAAACAGTTTGAAATATCCAATAAATTTCGTTCCACTTCATGATTGTGTCCCACTTGTTGTTGATTCTTCACAAAAAAATTACAGTTTTATATCTTTATGTTTGAAGCTTGAAATGTGGCAAAAGGTCGAAAAGTTTAAGGGGGCCGAATACTTTCACAAGGCACTGTACAAAAAACGTAATTGGAGCCATACCCTAAACCCAACAGGAAGTCTTCCATTTTGATTTCAAAGTTAGAAATTTGTGCGATTTTGGCCATTTCCACATGTCGTACTTTAACAAACTCCTCCCTCCATCAAAATAGGAAGTGGGTGTAACTTGAGTGTACATTGTCCAATTGGCTCGAAACTTTTAAGGATTCATAAGAGTCCAACCCTGAGGACAAATAAAGGCCGATGTTTACTTAAAGTCATAGCGCCTCCTAGTGGCAACAGGAAGTAGGCCTAAAAGTCAAGGTGCTATACTTTAACGAACTCCTCCTAGAGAGTTCATCCGGCGCACTTCAAGTTTGGTCTGTACCATCTCAATATGAAAAGTTATTAAAAGAAACTTTTTGTCAAACGGTGTGGGCGTGGTGGCCATTTTGAGTGTTTAGCGATGAACAAAGAAATTGTTGTAACTTGAGTGTATGTTGTCGTAGCTGCCCGAAATTTCTCACAATTGACAAGGGTCTAGGTCTGAGGATATCTACAGGCCAATATTTACTTTTGGTCATAGCGCCCCCGGCTGGCAACAGGAAATGTTCCTTATATGACAGACATCATCCGATTTACATGAAACTTATGTGTGAGCCGACCCCTATATTTTAACCATGCCCACTTACTCAGGCCACACCCCCTTTCATAACATTTGAACCGTTTAAGGTAGAGTCTTGGGTGAGGTGTCATTGAACTCAGCAGAGACTTCTGCCGTATCCGGTCGGCAAAACAGCAAAAACATTCTTCTTGCAAAGGAACGATTTGAGCGCTGTCTTCTGGTCCTCTTTTAGGCTATGTTTAGACAGAAACGATCTGAAGCGAAAAAGCAAAAGTGGCGTTGCATTCTCACTTTTTATTCCACGTTTAGATGGATAGTTATGGGGGGGGGAAATCTGCGTGCTTATGATGACGCAAAAGTGTGTGAAATGCGATCCACCAAGTCTGCGCGCCGACGTAGAACCTTCCTTCTATTTGTCTCCCTCTCCTCTCCCTAGTAGCGCAAAGCGAACAACAAACACTGACAATTTTGTCTGGACAGACGAGGAGGTGGAGTTATTGCTCCAAACAATGCACACACACTTGCACAGTGCGTTTTTACCCTTTTAGACGGGAACGCGACGGTGGAGTGTTTTTAAGATTTCCACTCTGGAGGGTGGTTTCACTTTTTGCGTTTTTATGCCCCAACAATGCCGTCGCCGTCTAAACGAAAGGCACATCTGATAAAATGTTTTGTCATTTTCACCCGCAAGCGTATTTGTGTAAACAGGGCCTTAGATAAAAAGCCAAGTCTAACTCGTTCATTTTAGCAGCCAAGCCGTTTCAAACAACTGGTGTTCATCCGTAGCCATCTTGCGATGTTTACTAATAAGTTTGACGTCGCAGCGCTGTCGTCATCTGTTTAGCTCACCTCTATATCAGATACACCGATGTGATTGGTGCAGCTCGGCTACAAGGGCATAGTTAATGAGCATCATTACTGAATGCCAGAGTGACTCGCTGAGCAAATTCAAATTGTGCTCTTGCGAGAACTCTGGATTTCCAGGTTAGGGACTTTTTGGAATCTTGTCATCATTGTGAGCTTCCCCGCTAACCAATTTAGCTCCTGGCCATGAAATAGTCAGGCACATAACCCCTCCATTAAACCACAACTTGTCATTTATTTACACTTCAAATTTTTCATGACTTTGTCAGTCAATTTGTTCTTAATGTCTTCCTATCATTGTTTTCAGTTTGTTTTCATTAGTCAATCATTTTGAAGGAGACAACACAGATGCAGCAGACACAGGTTTCCTTTCACACAATGTTCAAATCATTTTTTTTCCTTCAGATGACATTAATTACATAACTAATGACGTTTTGGAAAAATCAAAATTTTGCTATGATGGTTGTTTATTACAGTTGTTTATTCTTGGGGTCCCCAGGAACCCTAGTCAGTAGTTCAGATATGTAGAATGAGGGTTAAGTGACATTGCTGATAATCCTGATTTAAATGGTAAAATGTAGTCTTGCTTTGCCAGACCCTCCTCCAAAGCATGCTGGAGTAGAGTCTGGCTACTCCACATAACATTCGGGGATGGGCGGAAAACGTGCTCTGGTTTAATGGCATTTCTTTAAACCAATCACAATCGTCTTGGGCGGTGCTAAGCACTGGAGAAAGTCTGCGGTGCCGCTGCAAAATAGGCTCGGAAAGAACTTGTTTTGGTGAAACGTGTACGTTTAAAAGTTGTTTTAGTCATGCAACAGAAAAATCTGATTGGACAGATAGTCTAGCTAGCTGTCTGGATTTACCTTGCAGAGAGGTTAACCATAGTCCTCCTCATAAATCAACCAGAGTTTAAAATGCCAACACAGAAGATGCCCAAGGCAACGGCTATCCGGCCTAAATGAGTGAAATCTGGTAGATTTTCCGGCGGCAACGGAGCAATCCCAGAAGTGGAACGTCAAGGATATATACTAGGTAAAATGTGACAACTCAGCTATGCAGAAATGAACGTGGGAAGATGAAGTGAGTTCATGCAATACTGATCACGGTCAGTCACTGCTAGGTGTGTCATCTTTGTCTCAGAAATGAAAGCACTGGCAGCAGTGCAGTAACAGTGTCCACTGGTGCTGCAAAGGCTGATAGGATTGGAATTTTATTTTCAGTTTATTTTTATAAAAGGGACAATGTGCAATTAAAACATAAATGTGACCATTTGATGCATTACACCAGAGTTAGCCTTTGGCTAATTTACATCTGCAGTCCCTCAAATGCCACAAACACCTCAATAAAAGCTAAATGGTCAGAAACCTGCCTTATAAAAAGGCATGACAAGCGCTTAAGAAGGCAACAATAGCAAACCGGAGCCCCTTGTCTTTCCTTGTCTGAAACTTTCATATGACTTTACGACACCTTACATGAGTATTATTGAGGCCAAGAGGTTGCAGGAACACTTTGTAATTGTCCTGCAGCCTCAATCTGTATTGTCTTGTTTAACACAACCACAGCTATCCTCACAACACACTGATTTCCTCCCATTCACAAAAAAACACCAATACACTGCCAAAGCTGCACCGCAAAGTCACAAATGATCCATCTGGTTTATGTTGAGAGGGAAAAAAGTCTTTGAAAAGAAGGTGACCTATCGCACATCTAAGACCTAAATGCATAATTTTATAAATGAAACACAAGTGGAACATGCTGAATTTGTAATACTTGTGTTCTGGGGGGTTTCTAGGTCTTGAGGAGGTTCGGGGCTTAGCCCGGACCCATTTAACTAAACTGAATGCAATGCAAAACGGGGATTGGCTTGCCCAGCTTGTTAATAGCCAGTGCATGTTTATTTTAGCTGCCCAGTTTGTAGGTGTTAGTTAAATAGCACCAACATTTGGCCTAATCAAAACTGGCCTGACAACCCAAAGGCCAAGATTTTTTTCTCCAGATTTGTGTGGCGACTTATGATGTTGGGGATCTGAGGGGCCCCCCCAAGAAAATTTTGAGCATAAAACACTTAATTTCCTGCATTCTGGTAAATTTTTATGCCCCTATTTCTACCTTTTTCTGAATCAATGTATGCTGGAAATATCTTTATGTAAAAGGATACATAGATTACAATCCAAATATAAAAACATAATGGAATATATTGAAGTAAGGCTCTCAGGCATTCTGTATTGCGTTCATTTATTTACTCTCCTTTGGATCGACTTTTCTAATTATATCTGAGTCAGCACACATGTAGCCAGGCATAATTTACTCTTCCCTCTTTTGCCTCTTTTGTTGGGGATGTAACCTCCTTAAATGTGCAAATGACAATTATTCAACTCAATGATAAATTCATTTTAATGAAATAAACCCCTGGATTGTAATATTTCAGATGTGTTTGAGCAAGATTTCTGCTCATGTTCAAAACTTTGTGCACATTAAAAATATAACTCATCCCATCTGTGTTCTCTGAGATTTGGAGGAGTCGTGATATTTTGATAAAAAATAAAGTTATAATAGGATATTACAATAATAATTACATGATTGCTCTGCTGATGGTAGATCTCAGACCTTCTGACAGACCCAGAGCCCCGTTTGGGTCTCGTCACAGGAACTTCAAACAAAATAATTAGTATTGCACTTCTAAACTTTGTGCTAATGGCATCAATGTATTAGACTGATTTGGCTATGATTCCTCCGAAAATTACACCTTTCACAGCTTTCCTCACATAGAGACGGTTGATAGCAACCAAAACAACATGTTGGTCAGACCCATAGACTGTATATAGAAGGTCAGACCCCGCACGTAGCTGTCCGTTCTATTCGCTTCGAAAAAATACACTGGACAAAGTTACAGTTATACCATGAGTTCTACAAACAATTGTAAGAACTGCGAGCATAGGTGCCGATACCGTGGGTGCTCCGGAGCTTGAGCACCCACGGAAAATACTGAAGACCCACATGTGCCAGACTGCCAGTAGGCTAGGCCTACATTCATTTAAAATTAAACCTTGCAGTTGGTGCTAAGTGGAGTGTCTGTCATAGTATGATTGGTTATGTCGCTGTCAGTCCCCTGTTGATCGCGGTTACGTGTCAGTTAAACTTCTCATCTCCAATCCTATTTGTATTTGTGAGAAATGGCGCTGTCCTGAGTTGAAAGCCTACTTTACGGCTTTATTATCGAGTTAATAGGCGTGTTTGTTCGTCTCGGCCGCCGTCCATTTCCAAAGGTTCTGAAATGCAAACATTTTTTGACTACTTTTTAAAGGGCGTGTGCCCGTGAGCACCCACGGAGGAGTGCGTTGGAAAATACTTGTTTTCTGTATTTGCATGTGCCATTCTGGGGCCTTATTTTTGTAAAAAAATTAAAAACAAGAGAGAGGGCGAGAGATCTGGGGCTATTCATAAAACGTTCGGGGCTGTAGCCGGGGACACCCAGGCCTAACGACGCCTCTGCTTGTGTTCCACAAAGTTTGCAACGTTGTTGGAAGAAAAAATGTCCCGTTCTGTTTTACACAAGGTGGCAGCAGAGTAGAGTCCACTCCAGTGAAGGGTTTTTTTAACACTTTGATTATACTTATGCTGCTTTCTTGTGATCAGTGATAAATTACAAGAATGAAGAAGAGATTGGCAGGCAAAAATCCTCCTACACATGACAGGTCAAAGTTTCCTTCATCTAGATCAAATGTATGTGGTAAAGGAAGTGTGGTATACCAGCAGAGATGTGACATAATGGAAGTATGGAGACAACTTGTCAGTGATGTCAATATCTTTTGCAACACATGTATTACAATAATAAACAATACCAATACATTTTTATAATGAGTTCATTATTTCCCTCTACCATCAGGCCAGTAGGACCACCCCTGTCTCATTACTGTTTTTAATGCATACAAGGCCTACATTGAAGGAACTGACACATTATATTTCACTGAAATCGTATTCTTATATGATTTCACGTAACAAAGAAATACATTGATTAACTACATGCCTGATGGACATTTGTTCCTCTTCATTTTGAAGTGGAACAAATGTCACAGCTCTGTTTCTTTTGTTTCTAAAATAATAACATACTCATCGTCATTTTTCCAGAAAATAAATGAGCTCCCCATTTACCTGATTTTTTTTCATGGCTGTTTAATGATCACTTGGTCGTTTTTTTAACAGTTTTTCGACAGTGTTTGAAGGCAGCATTGTCGCTTCACAGGTCGGATCCGCTATTTCCACGTCCCGGGCCGTCTCCGGTGAGGTCATCTTAAAGGTGGGCGTCAGTGGGCGGGGCCACTGCAGCTCCGGTCCAAAGCCAGACGTTTGCATGAGAAGGAGTGAAAGTTTATTGAGAAGGAGAAGAAACAGCTGACTTTAGGCTTTGGTTTGTACACAGTGTTACTGCAGCTTGCAGGAGCGCACAGCCTCAGGAGGGACAAGAAAAGTAAGTTCAACTAGCGCCTGAAAACATGCGAGAGTTACCTCCAACAATTTTAACAATCAGAGTTAAAGCCTTTGTCATTACGATTTAGGCTACTGTGACTGTCGGATAGTAAGTTGTGTTGTTTCCCGCGATGTTACTGCGGGTTTTCATTGTGTTTGACCTGGCTACAGCATGCTTCAAAGTTTTGCCCTGCTGTCTTTCTAAAAAAAGTGATGAAATATGAGATACAATTTATAGAAGGTTTTTACATAATTTACACGTCTGTATTGTATACCTCGTGCATACATTTGAGCACATATAGGCTACAGTAGTTATTAATCAAATAGTCGATCGTCAGAAGATTGTCAACAGTTTTTATAATTTGTTTCAGTCTTTTATAAAGTAAAAATAGGCCTTCTCCAAATTTGCTGTAATTTCCTGTATTTTCTAGGTGAGCTTTTTGCACATTGTTTGTGTTTTATATCATACATTGAATACATTTGGGTTTTCAGTTGTTGGTCAAACAAAATGTAAAGCTATCATGGCATCTGGAACTTGTAATGAGACCTTTTCTGTATTTTTTTGGCATTTAATTGACTAAACGATGAATAGATTCAGTGGTGGAATGTAACTAAGTACATTTATCAAGTACTGTACTTAAGTACAAATGTAGAGGTACTTGTTGAAGTACTTTACTTGAGTCTTTTCTTTTCATGCCACTTTCTACTTCTACTCCACTACATTTCAAAGAGAAATATTGTACTTTTTACTCAACTACATTAATCTGACAGTTTTAGTTACAAGTTACTTTACAGATTAAGATTTTTGCACACAAAACACATGTAGTTTATAAAATATGTTTTATTATAAATTAAACTACCCAAGAATATATATAGGTCTAGACCACATTCTATAATTTAAAAAGACCCAACAGTTTCTCAAGTGCAAGCATTTGGTGCGACAGTGGCAAGGAAAAACTTCCTTTAGGCAGAAACCTCGGACAGACCCAGCCTCTTTGTGGGCGGCATCTGTCGCTGCTGGTTTGGACACAGACACTGACATACAGATATAGAGAAATATGATTCATAATAATTACAGCAGTTGGAATGATGAACAATGGCAGTTATAGTAACAATAAAGATAGTGGAACTATGACTAGAAATAATAATTGTAGCAGTTCAGGGCGATGCGGGGTGTTGCGGGGCGTTGCGTAGCATAGTAGGGTACAGCAGGACGTCAAATAAGACCACGGCAACATCAAGTATTTTTAGGTGGAATCCAAGGAAAACTGAGAGGTGAGAAAACATAAGGACTCCGGGGAGCTTATTCCCCGAAGTCCTTATGTTTTCTTGCCTCTCAGTTTTATACGGTTTATAAGTTAGTAACAAGCATTTCTGGAACATGAATACACGTAGATGGAAAGAAAGAGGAGATCAGCGTATCAAAGGAAGTTCCCCGGCAGTCTAAAACTATAGTAGCATAACTATGAGCTGGTCCAAGGCAAACCTGAGCCAGCCCTACAATGTTTGGTGCCTTTCTCAGCCCTTCTCTCTGTGTCTACTTGCAGTGAAACTCTCCTAAACATGCTTTAGAAAAGGGCACAAGAAGAGCAGTTGACATTCTTATTAACTGACATTTTGACCTTTTGAACCAAAGTATAGTCCACCCCTCTTCAACGGGTGGGACCTGACTTCCATGAAGGTGAAAGCAGTTTGTAATTATATAAGACACAGAAGCCCTTCTGACCTTTCTTACAGCATGAATACACTGGCATTAAGAGTTTCCAAAGGGGTTTATCTGCATTTGTTTGAAAATATCCTAATGAGCATGATTTCATTCCATCTGTTCATTCTGTAATGTGTGTGCTGTTAATAGCTTGTGCAACTACCGCCACGTTATGAGAAAAGTAGAAACCCTGCAGTTGAAGGATCATCTGGCTTCTGTCAGATGTTTTTACACAAAAGCGCAAGATTTTGAGCTTTCAACATTAAACATTTAATGGGTCGTGGAAACAGCTGTTGATGAGCCTGTGGAGAATTTCAGTTGTGTGCCGAATTTCAAGACCCGTTTTGTCCGACCATGAACTCTTGATTATATCAGTCGGACTTGGAATTGTGATTTATTCTTTGTCTTTAAAGGTAGGCAGAAGCAAAGGCCTAGTTGTTTGACATTCCATCACCCCACAGGTCTGTTTCAGGCGTGAGTGCAGCTTATCTTGGACTCATTTTCTGAACTCAACTCAAAGAAAACTATTGGATTGACACAGTAATTTTCAGAAAGATGCAAAAAGAAAATCTTTCCATTTGCTGCAGCATTTTGAGAAAAAAACAATCTCTGTCCACACAAGAATTTTAGCTCCAGTAGCAGAACTAATCTCTGTTCATAGTAACACGTCTGACAATGCTTATCACATGACCATTCCAACACTGTCTCATGGCAGTTCGTGAAATGGTCACTTTTTTTAATCTATTGATTCGTATACTGGACACGATTATGTCGTTTTTTTCGTGGTGCTCAGCACGAAATGGGAATGGGAAGCATAATGGCAAGCATATATACCGAGGTTGGGATTAGAAGAAGTGTTTGGTACATTTGGCACCTTTCACACGCTCCGACATACGTAAATTTTCTCATGCAGTGAAAAACAATTGTATAACTGATATCGTTGTGGTGCGAAAAGAGGACACTGGCAGTGCATGGACAGCACAACAGCAGCACGGTAAAAATGTTCTGTGGGATTGTCACCCCTTTCACATCACAAATTCCGAGGGAAACAACATAATTGATGGCGAGCTGTTTAAAGTCGTATTTCAGCATTTATAAATATAGGGGACAAGAGACTGATTTTTAAAAAGTGGGGGGAAAAACTGTAAAAATAAAAGCAGCAGGGGCAGAGATAATACAGTTGATTGTGCATTTTTGTCAGACCCTCCCTGCCTGGTTAATGACCACTCCCAAAGTATGTTCCCAGTTTGTAAGACAGGCTTTCCGTTACACATTTGTAGTTTCCAAGCCCAAGTCGAGAAAACCCTGTTGAGATTATTGGGGGTTCTCAGACTGTTAAATCAGTATTCCCTCATGTACTTGTTCTTCAGTCTGATTCCTCTCTAATAAACACCAAGAACCATTTTGAAAAACCATCGGAATTGTAATAAGTGCCTCTCTCTTTTGGTCTTTTCATCAGCTCCAACCAAAATGCTGTCCACCCAGTGTCTGCCCTGCTGCACAGTCATTCTGTTAGTGCTATTCGAGCTGGCTCTTGCCCAGTACGAACACCTCGGCTACCCACCGGGCTACCCTGACCCAGAACAGGAACACTACATCGCCCCCCAGCTGTCGCCAGATACGCCCAGGATTCAGCTCCGATTAGCGGGGGATAAGAGGAAACATAACGAGGGTCGCGTGGAGGTTTTCTACAACAATGAATGGGGCACTGTATGTGATGACGACTTCACTATCCACGCCGCTCAGGTGGTGTGCAGGGAGCTGGGCTACCTGGAAGCCATCTCATGGTCACCATCCTCGAAATATGGCAAAGGACAAGGTATGTAATGCAAAACACTGTTACTCTTGAAAGTGTGGGAACACATTAAATACAACAACAAATATCATAATATTTCTCATAATAAAAATGGATAACATCTCATTTTTAATATATAGCCAGTACTGGCTGAGGATGCAGTATTTTGATGGAAACCCTGTGCATGATTTTATAATTCATGACTCATTTGTACTATTATTCATTGGAAACTGGTTCATGGTAAATGCTTTACAACTTTTGAGAAACCAGGTTAGCCTTCAGAAGAAAAATCTTTTTTACTCCTTTGTTTCCACTACTAAAGGGAAACATTCCTCCCCATGGAAGCACTGATCAATTTCTCTTCTTTCTCGTCAGGACCCATCTGGTTCGACAATCTTCACTGCACTGGCAAGGAAAAGACCCTTGCGCTGTGTCCTTCCAACGGGATCGGTGTTTCAGACTGCAAACACAGTGAAGACGTGGGCGTGGTGTGCAGTGACAAGAGAATCCCGGGATTTAAATTTGTCAACACTCTGCCCAACCATGTAGAGGTAAACTTGAAAATCTGTTAAAGTAATGGGGTTTTATCATTCAGACAAAGATGTCTGTTACTGTACGTAAATCTTAGTTATGGCTTTATTCAGGCAGGAATGTTAAGGAAAAAGTTTCAATGCTCATACTAGCCTAGATTTGACACCTTGTGCGCAAGACAGAGTTAGGGTTAGCAGGGTTAGGGTTAGCAGGCGTCGGGTTAGGGTTAGGGGTAGCAGGCGTCGCGTATAGCAGGCGTCGCGTATAGCAGGCGTCGCGTATAGCAGCGTAGCGCAGCTATTTTTATTTCGGCGCCCATGTTATCCAAGCTGTCCGGCCACACCAGGTGTCCGCGTAGGATTTTAGAACTTATTTTGTTTCTAATTTATTAGCAATGTCAGGGCAAGGGACTAATTCTCCCATCTTCTCACAGTGAATCGCAATATATTTTCTGATTAACTTTCTAATTTAGTGAAGTATTGTGTATTTATGTTGTCTGTGTCAGGCAGATTAAAACAGATTAAAAAATGGGCAAAATCAAAAAAGCAGCACAGGCTGAGATATTCAGACTTTTAGCCCCTACTAGGTCAAGTTCCAAAACCGCTGAATCCTACATTTCCAATGATTCAACTTAATAACGACTTTTCGTTTTGACCCTTTTTGCATGGTCAATGCCAACTCTCTCTCAAACTCCACACCCAGTTTGTAACGCAGCCTTTCTATAAAAATGTGTAGACTACTAGCTGAGATAACCCTCACCCTTGAGTTTTTCTTTCAGACATGACAGCTTGACAGACTTGGCAAAGCTTCTCCAGAAAACATAATACTTTTTTTTTTTTAACAAGCTTAGTGGTACTCCTAAAGCTCCTTTCAATAATCAATGTTTCCTTGGGTTTGGCTGGAAGCAGTTCTGTACACTTAAAGTTAATAACCCATAGGAACTCTGTTTTTATTACAGTCCTTTCTACCTTTCTAACTATCCTGCAGTGAAAGTGTGTCAGCAAAAGTTAAACTGGTAATTGTTAGGTGTTGCACTCATAACTGTCGGAGTTGTCTTGCCGGATCTTTGAAAGGCTGAGCTGAACATCGCCTTCTGGACCAGCCAATGAGCTCTAACCTAATCGCCACCAAAAGCAGAATGTTATCTTTCTGCTCACTGTGCAGGCCTCATGAATGCACATTCCAATGTTATGAGCAAACTGCAAACCAGAGCTAACTCTCTGCATCTGTCTCTCCTTCAGACCCACTCTTCTGGTTTGTTGGCGAGCTTAAAAACTGTAATGTTATTAATATGCTATATAGTGTTTTTCATAATGCCCTCAAAACATGTGTGAACAGCTCAGCAGAGCTTTTCTTTTACAAAAGCAACTGTCAGGATTAAGGTTTGTTTTACAGCTGACTTGAATTGAAAAACTAACTGAAATGGGGAAGGGGCCGCTTATAGCAATGAACCTACAGCGAATAATCACCTGAATCTGCAGCTACTCTTGGCTTTACGGAGTTTCAGCTCATTGTTTAGCTGTCTGGCCCACAACTTTACTGTTTTGATACACTTTCAACGCTCTCATAGCATCGTTTCGGCCTCAATAGGCGTCTGTTTTCAGCAAAAGAAACTCTAAGACCCACTGTACACTACCTGCTCAGCACTAAACAGTAGCCAGAGTTAGTGACTAGCTAGAATATCCTTCCCGAGACAATTTCAGAAAAGCACGGTTGCTGTGTCCGGAACTAAGCCCTGCCAAGACGATTGTGATTGGTTTAAAGAAATGCAAACAACCTGGAGCTTTTTTTATTCCTATCCTAGAATGTATCTGTGGTGAAGCCAGACCTTGCTCCACAGCATTGTGGAGATAGGCCGATGAGAGCCTATCCACAATATAACTCAATTGCCAACAGTTCCGGTCAGAGATTCTGGTTATGCCATTAGCGGCTAATGTAGCCTGGAGTCTCTAGTCACCAGCAGAGACGAGGAACAGGCTACAGAGGTCTGGTAAGATAACTTATTTCTAACTACAGCACCCACAGTTTTTTTCTTATTTTTAAAGGGGTGATAGAATGCAAAACCGATTTTACCTTGTCATAGTTGAAAAACGACAGTTGGGAGAGTAAATAGAACATACATAGAACCTCAAAATTCCATTGACACCTCTTTCCTCTGCAACTCTCAAAATTTGAAACTGCTGTTGAAAACGGGCGAATCTCAACAAAGCTCATAGTTGACGTCAACTATGTGGCTGTACCTTATTTGGCTCTAGTCTCTAGTCTTTGTCACCCCCCAACATTTACATAGGCTACACCACTGACCTGAGATCAGGTAGTCTTCTGAATCTAGGTCTCGCAAATCTCAGAAATTTTATAGATTGTTCATCTGCTATTCCATCACTAAATTTACTTCTGAGACTTTTTTATGCGAGAAATCAACTATGTAAAGCTCAAATATGGGCCGTTTTACAAAAATGTATGGCTAATTGCAAATTTGGTAAGACAGTGTCAAACTTCAGGAGCTCCACAATCTGCTCTGACAGCCGGCGGCTGCCAGCCGGGTTTGATGCCTTCCCGGTTGGCTCCTCCCCCTTCACATACCCGCTGTATGAGCTGGAGGTCTGTCAGGATCTCACACACGATGTCATGAATCCCGCTTCCTGAGTCTGTTTTCTGCCTGAGTTGCCTGTATTCTGTCCTGGAGTCTGTTTTCCTGAGTTTCCTGAATGCACCCTGTCTGGTTGCCTGGCGACGAAGTAAGGCGGGAGATCTCTCAATTACCCACACCTGCATCTGATCAGCTATCTGCACACCTGGTCCTGATCATCACCTCTTCACTTCATAAGCTCTGACCTGACATCCATTCCCTGCTGGATCGTTAGCCAATAACAGTATGTTGTGCCTGCGTATCAGCCTCAGTTTGCTAAAAGTTAGTTTTGCTGCTCTGTTATTTTTGCTCGCTGTGAACTTACCTTCGTTTCCACTGTCTGCAGTTACTCTCCCGGGATATTCACGCCACCTCTGCCTGGTTGTCTGTTGCATCAGAAACAACGTTGGATCTGCTCATTCCCTCCCACCTACTCACCTCCACTGCCTGCTCCGTCACCTGGATTCTCCTGCTTCCACATTCAAGTCACTAAATAAATACTCACCTTTATTCTACTCACCTTGTCCTGGTCTGCTTCTGGGTTCCGCTTTAGTAAATCGTGACAGAACGATCCGGCCAAGGATGAACCCAGCGGACCTGGACTCTGTTCGCCATGCCATTTCCCAACAAGGGAATATGTTGGGACAACACAGCACGGCGCTACAGGAGATAGCGTCTTCGGTTCGGAACCTTTCTGCCAGTCTGACGAGTATCCAGGCTCAGCTCAGTTTACCGGCTGAGAATCCACCACCTGTTTCACCCCCCACGCCTGCCGCTTCTGGAGCTGTTTCTTTCCGTGAGCCCAAGGTTCCAACACCAGATAAGTATGAAGGGGATTTGGGAAAATGCCGTTCATTTCTCATGCAGTGTGGATTAGTTTTTTACCTGCAGCCCAACTCTTACGCCACAGACAAGGCCAGGATAGCCTTTGTAATTGAACTGCTGCGTGGTAGGGCTCTGGAGTGGGCTTCAGCCCTATGGGAATGACAGGACACCTGTATGGCGTCGTACCAGGAGTTCACGGCAGAGATGAGGAAGCTTTTTGACCATCGAGTCCGAGGTAAGGACGCAGCTAAACGACGGTTTTCTCTCCACCAGGGATCCCGCAGTGTAGCAGATTATGTGATTGAATTCAGGACATTGGCTGTAGAGAGTGGGTGGAATGAGGAGTCACTGCAAGTGGCTTTTTATCAGGGGTTGACAGAGCAACTTAAAGATGAACTGATTTCTTATCCAGAGCCTAGTGACCTGGACAGTTTGGTAGCGTTATCTATTCGGGTGGATAACAGATGTCGTGAGAGAAGGAGGGAGAAACGATGGGGGTCTTCCAACCAGTCATCTACTCTGTTACCATCCAAGTCTGGTAATAGACCAGATCGAGCTGATCTTTTTTCACCACACAAGTAAAAGAGAGTTTCTACCTTCAGATCCTGAACCCATGCAGCTGGGGCGGCACGGGTTAACCAAGGAGGAGCGCCAACGTAGACGTGAGACCAACAGCTGACTCTACTGCGGTAACCCGGGGCATTACACCTCCGCTTGTCCCCAGCACCCGTTAAACTGCCCGGCTCGCTAAGTTTGGGAGGACTTTTAGCGAGCCAGTTTTAGTCTCCCAACATCTCTGTCAGACCCCGTTTTCCTGCTACCCTCATGAACAATAGTCAAACTTTGGAGATAAACGCTTTAGTCGATTCAGGGGCTGATGACAGCTTTATGGATGCCAACTTGGTGGAACAGCTGGGGCTTTCCAAGGAGCAGTTACCAGAAGCCATTGAAGCTATCACTCTGAACGGCAGACTTCTGGCACGTATCACTATGAGGACTGAACCTGTTAAAATGCTGCTGTCAGGTAATCATTCGGAGCTAATCTCCTTCTTCATTCTGCCATCTCCCCGTGCCCCCCGGTGCTTGGATATCCCTGGCTGAGGGAACACAATTCCACGTTCAATTGGGTTACTGGCAAGGTAACTAGTTGGAGTATTGAATGTCATTCTAACTGCCTGTTCTCATTCTGTTCCCAGTCAGGTCATTGATTCCGCTCCCCCAGATTTGTCCCTAGTTCCTGAAACCTATCACGATTTGTGTTCAGCAAGCAGAAGGCTTTGTCTCTTCCTCCCCACCTTCCATATGACTGTGCTATAATTCTGATCCTCTGAGCTGCGTATCCCAAGGGACGTTTATACAGTATCTCTCGACCTGAACGCGAAGCCATGGAGACCTACATAAAGGAGTTTCTAGCTGCCGGTCTCATTCGTCCCTCGCCAGCACCCCTGGGAGCAGGATTTTTTTTCGTGAGTAAAAAGGATGGCTCTCTTTGACCTTGTATTGATTATCGGGGTTTGAATGATATCACTGTCAAGAACAAGTATCCCCTGCCCTTGATGAACTCTGCTTTCGACTCCTTACAGGGTGCTACTGTGTTCACTAAGCTTGATTTACGCAATGCTTATCATCTGGTCCATATCAGAGAGGGGGACGAGTGGTTGACTGGGTTCAATACAGCTATGGAACATTTCGAGTACCAAGTGATGCCGTTTGGATCACTTGACCAATGTTCCAGCTGTGTTCCAGAGTATGGTGAATGACGTTCTGAGAGATATGATCGGTCTTTTTGTGTTTGTTTACCTGGATGACATTCTCATTTTCTCTAAGGAGCTTTCCAGCCACATCCAGCATGTCAAGCAGGTCCTGCAGCGATTATTGGAGAACCGCCTGTTTGTGAAAGCAGAGAAGTGTGACATTTATTGTCTGGACTGACTACAAGAATCTTGCTTACGTGCAATCTGCTAGACGTCTCAACTCCCGTCAAGCCAGGTGGGCTTTGTTTTTTGGACGTTTTAATTTTTCTCTGACTTTCCGACCTGGCTCTAAGAACGGCACGGCGGACGCCTTGTCCCAGATGTTCTCGAAGACAGAGGAGAGTGGGGCCAAGACTGAGACGATTCTTCCCCGGGACATCGTCGTTGGAGCAGGTACTTAAAGGATTGAGGAGGAGGTTATGGCGGCCCTTCGGACGCAGCCCAGTCCCGGTAACGCTCCACTCGGGACGGTTGTTTGTGCAAGAGTCTGCCCGTTCTCCTATTCTCCAGTGGGCCCACGCCAACAAGATGGCTTGTCACCCTGGCGTGGCTTGGACTATGGTGTTACTACGCAGACGGTTTAGGTGGCCTGCCATGGGAGAAGATACCCAGAGTTTTGTTGCTGCCTGTCCAGTTTGTGCGCAGAATAAGAGTACCAATCGGCCCAGCTCTGGACATCTTCACCCCCTACCTATTCCCCGGCGACCATGGTCGCATCTGGCCCTGGACTTAGTCACGGGGATGCCCTCTTCTGATGGGAACACTGTTATTCTGACTATTGTGGACAGATTCAGAAAGTTCGCCCACTTTATGCCCTTCTCCAAACTTCCCTCTGCCACTGAGACGTCTGATATCCTAGTTAGGGAGGTTTTCAGGGTCCACGTTCTGCCCAGTGACATAGTTTCTGACCGTGGTCCTCAGTTTACCTCAGCTGTCTGGAAATCCTTCTGTTTGGCCATTGGAGCTACAGTCAGTCTCACGTCTGGATTTCATCCCCAATCTAATGGTCAGGCTGAGAGAGCCAACCAGAAGATGAAGTCCACGCTTCGCTGCCTTTTCTCCTCCAACCCCACCTCTTGGGCCTCTCAGTTGCCATGGGTCGAGTACGCCCATAATACTCTCCCTACATCTGCCACTGGGATGTCTCCCTTCCAGCGCCTTTACGGTTACCAGCCTCCCTTCTCTCCGTTCCCTCTGTCCAAGCCCACATTTGCCGTTGCCACCGGACCTGGCATCAGGCCAGAAAGGCCCTCCTTATAGTTTCTGACCGGTATCAGCTCCAGGCTAATCGTCGCCATATCCCAGCTCCCGCTTATGCTATCGGAGATAAGGTCTGGTTGGCTACACGAGATCTTCCTCTGCGGACAGAGTCAAGGAAACTGGCACCTAAGTTCATTGGTCCGTTTGTGGTGGAGAAGATCATTAATCCTGCTGTGGTTCGACTCAAATTGTCCAAGATGCTCAGAGTCCATCCCGCCTTTCATGTCTCCTGCCTCAAGCCTGTTCTCCTCAGTCCACTGTTGCCCCCTCCTCCTCGGATGATCGGAGGTGGTCCTGTCTACACGGTGCGCCGCATCATGGATTCCAGACGGCAGGGTCAGGGTTTCCAGTATCTCGTCGAAACTTTGCATTTTGTCTCGGCTGTTTTAACCGTGCTGCAGCCGCGGCTCGCACACAGGCATATGTCTGTGTGTGTGTGTGTGTGTGTGTGTGTGTGTGGTTCGCGCAACCAATCAGCGCGCAGCTCATCTAAATATTCATGAGCATACCATATTTGGAAGAAAAGCTGTCGTTCCAAATAGGGCCAAAACACAGGGATGCATTAGGACCCATAGAATAGCACCTGGGCCATTTTCAGCCCAACCAATGTCACATACCCTATTAGGAGACCTTAAAGCGTAACTCTCACCAAAATGCAACCTAGGGTCTTTTTGTGAATGTACCCGAGTCAACCGGTGCACAAGGGATATACTAAATCTGTGACGAAAGTTTGACTCTGGAACATTCACAAAAAGACCCTAGGTTGCATTTTGGCGAGAGTTACGCTAGAGTTAAGGAACAGTGTGAAATACCCTATATAATCATTCTATCACCCCTTTAAACTCGTAGTTTTCAGACCCAACCGTCTGTGACTCCAGTAACATCACTTTTTTCACATTGTACTCCCTAACAGGTGTTAAAAATATGCAAGGCTGTACGGCTGCAAGCTGCATTGTGGTAACAGATACATCTAGCTGACTTCCTGCAGAGAGGTTTACAGAGACAAATGATAAAGATTATGATTCTCTAGCGAGCACGGCTGGAGAGGTCTAGACGTCTGGAGTTAAGCGGGTATAGTGACTGCAAAAAAAAATCTGACTCAGCTTTTCCATATAGTAAAAGAAATCACATGGGCTCCAATCATGTAAAACACAGCCAACCAGGCTCTGCTGCCACACAGCCGGGCCTAGCTTTATCATCTCAAAGTGGTAATCTGGTGACTCACCCACATATTCTGGTGTGTAATGGCAGCCATGACGACATGTCATGTGGGGGTTTTGCGGTATGGGATGATTAGGGCTTTCAGAGTGCTAAGGAGCCTCCGTGTAAAATAACTGCCTCCTCAGGTGATAGTAACCTCAGTTCAATGGCCAGCCACTCCACCACAAAGGAAATACCCAGAGAGTGAGCTAAGAGGGAGGTGAAACATAAACCCTTGCATGCATGTGTTACTGACCTTTGACATCTGGGTTCAGATTCCTTTCTGTGACTGCTTTGTCTTCTCACATTGTTGAAATTTTGAGTGTTGCCAGGTTTTTTTTTACCAACTTGTAAACATGCAACAAAAAAACCCATCTTGTTCCTTGAATTTGTTCTTTTGTGGTCAGCTGAGTTCATGGGTTTGCATGGGCTCCAGTAACTTTATATTTAGCATTGTATCTCAGTCAGCTGCACAGTAAACAACACAGATTGACAACCAGTGTTCTCTGGAATATTTACAGTCACATCTCTCCACTGTTTATGTATTCCTATGCTTTGAGGAAGTCTGCTGCAGAAATAGCCACAGAGAATTACTGAGGTCAGACCTGTGATCATGCGCATGCATTACATTCCATTTCAAACCAATTTCAACATGAAGAAATTCCAGGGCTTATGAAATGTGATGTTTGGCAGTGCTGGTCCAACAGGCTGCCTCATTTATCCAAATTATATGAACAGAGATGCAGTCAGATTTCTCAACCTGATTTATTCAAGTCAACACTCAGAAAGGGACACAAACAACAGTTAAAAATGTCTGAGGAGCAGCCTGTGAAAGAGGAATATTCTTAGTCACTTGACTTTATATGGAAATGTCAACTGATGTGGAGACTGGCTACACAATGGAGCATTATAGAAATGTCTGTCAGCAGTTAAGAAAAGCTGAAAAGATGTAATTAGGGCTGAGTATTGTAATCATTGTAGCCATTTTTGGTGTAAACGTCCTCAAGTCATCAAAAGCTTTTGAAAATGGGTTATAATGTTGGAACCTTACAATATATTCTCGCCAACAGGTCTGGTTACTTTATAAAGTCATCTGCTTGTGAAATATATTACTAACCTCGACTTTCAGTGGGGAACGTGTCTCAGTCACTTGTCTAAATCCTAATTTCCCTAAACAGTGCACTCTTATTGTCCAGCTGACATAATTAATCACCAACTATTGTGATGGTCAAATAATCTTTGAAGCCAACAAACATTACATAGCTTCAGCTTCTCATCTGAGTTGATGTTCTTGACTTTGTCTTAACAAACTAAATAGGGCTGTAATGAAATTCGATATGAAACCGAAATCGTGACACTCAGATACACGAACCTGTGTGACAAGACAGAATCACGACACACCCCTTCCAACTCCCAGAGTTATCCTTCCCGTCCAGATCCAATGCTACCACATCTTTAAATTACAATTAGTATAAGTCGTTTTGGTGCCTTATCCCCCTTTTGTCGGGTAAATTTAGCTAACTGTAAAGACGGCTAAACGCAAAGGGGGGGAATTCAGCACGAACACCGGTGACGCTAACGGAGGTGTAATGTTACGAATGGCCGCTGTTCTGACTCTGGTGCCTGGGTCTGTTTCCCGACGGTTCAGTAAACTGCCGTTAGCGTCCTTAGCACCGGAGTTAAGTGCTGACCGGGTTTGGATTGTTGTAATGATAGTGGCTGGCTGCTAGCTGGCTGGGGTCTGACTGTGGATGTGTCCCCGGGGCTGTTGTCAGCTCTCAGCCCGACTGAAGCCTCGCAGCGCCCGGAGAGTGAGGCAGACAGACAGGGTGTGCTAGCTGGCTAAATTACCATTATATTAGCCGTCTATCTATACAGTTAATGTTACTGATGAATCGTGGGTTAGCCCAGAGTTGTTAACCGTGGTCAAAACAATCATACTAAATATAACTGGCATGTTGAACGATGTAATTTTATGTTGCCCATCAAAAATTAGCTAACGTTATAGACTTAGCATTAGCTACTTGTCAACCAGCACCTTTATAGTAGGCTAACATTAAAGGACAATTCTGGTGCAAAACGAACCTAGGGGTTATTAACAGATGTGTACCCACTCTTTCACTCTCTGGGACATGTTTTCATGCTAATCGAATGCGTTTTTAGCTTGCAAGACGCTAGCGCGGACCACCGATTAGCTTACAACGCTAGTACTTGGGGCACAGGGAACGTAAAAACAAACTGATATTTATGCCACTCAAAAGGCTCAAAATATCACCAAACTTCAACGGTAGCATAATGAGCGTCCCTAAATGTTAATTGAGAAATTTGTAAGTGTACAGACAGTTTATTGAACGAAGAGCTGCGGGAGCTCCGCGAAAGGGCTATGAGAGAGAGAGAGCTACCGGTAGTCAATGCCGCAACACAGCCTCGTACTTCGGGAAACTGGTGGTGTACCTGCGGACATTGTGAAGCTATGGCCACCGAACAGGAGTGTCTGTGTTGCGAGGAGTGGGACCTGTTGCATCGCAATGCCCAAGAGACGCAGTGTTTTGTACAGTCTGAAGATTTCCCCTTTCTGATAAACAGGGCTGTACTTGAAACTTTTTCGGCGACCCAGACCGGAGGGACCAGATGGACAGTTATCGGTAACACTTTACAATAAGGGTACATTAATTAGCATTAGTTCATGCATTAATAAGCATTAACTAACTGTTATTAATGGTTGAATAAATTGTTTAATTAACATGTATTAACAATGATCATGTTAGCTAAGGTATTAATTGATGCATTATTTACCATTAGTTGATGACTTAACTGTTAATCACAGTTAACTAAGGTGTCTATTATACCATTAGTTAATGCAGTAATAAGCCTTGACTAACTGTTAATCATAGTTAACTAAGGTGTCTATTTTACCATTAGTTAATGCATAACAAGCCTTGACTGTTAGTAACAGTTAAATAATGTCTCTTTTACCATTAGTTAATGCAGTAACAAGCCTTGACTAACTGTTAATAACATCTAACTAAGGTGTACATTTTTACATTAGGTAATGTACTAAAAAGCCTAAACTGGAAATAAAAGCTAACTGAAGTGTCTCAGTAAACCCTTAGTTTGTTAATTAAGGTATTTCCTAATATTACTAGGTGGTTGATAAAGATGTTTTATAGCATGCATGTCTTACGGTTCACGGCCAAGCCATGTCATTATGAAAAAACTTTTTATTGTTTATTTACGGGTTATGGTTGTCAACATACCTTTGTCCACTATATTTGTCCATCCTCCCAACATATGACTTAATTTTGGTAGAGGGTGAGATCAGTGAAAAGACACCATAGTCTCCATGCAGAGGTTTGCTTCTTTCTTTGTCTCCATGTCAACGTTATCTTAAATATAAATTATTGTGCATGCTATATAAACATTACTTATCCTTAAATATTCACTTGATTAATGTATAATAATACTGAATAAGCATTACTAAACCATAACTAAACAGTTATTAATGCTGTTTTGTAGCCTTATTGTAAAGTTGAGAACACATTCACCTTAACTAACACTTAATAAATGTATAATAACACTGAATAAGCATTACTACACCATAATTAAACAGTTATTAATGCTGTTTTGTAGCCTTATTGTAAAGTTGACAACACATGCACCTTAACTAACACTTAGTATATGCATAATAACACTGAATTAGCATTACTAAACCATAACTAAACAGTTATTAATGCTCTTTGGTAGACTTATTGTAAAGTTGAGAACATATGCACCTTAACTAATAATTAATGTATAACAATACGGAATCAGCATTACTAAACCATAACTAAACGGTTATGAATGCTCTTTTATTCACTTATTGTAAAGTTAAGAACATATGCACCTTAACTTACACTTGATAAATGCATAAGAGTGCTGAATAAGCATTACTAAACAATGATTCATAGTTTATTAATACTCTTTGCCTTAAACATTCACACAGCTTTTAAACATTAGTGAAACATTGTGAATGTGAAATCAAATCGTCATGACAACCTTCTGTTATGCACACATATTCAAAATGTAGACAAGGTTTTCATTTTATTCTTAGTCAGTTCTCATCTTTCTTTCCACTGAAACTCAGAGCTATAACAGTTTAAGTCCTGTATGGAGACTGTTATGTCTTCTGGATAGTTTTCCTCTCTTGAAACCTAACAAACCAAGTGGGATATATCAATTTCTTTTAAATGCATGTAAAAGCTACGGATGCAAGAATTGATCGTTCACTAGATCAACATGAAATCTTTACATATATTGTACAAATGACAACAAAACATGATAGGTTAGCCTTAATGCATCTGATAGCCAGCAATCACAGCATTCAAATGTGTGTTTGTATAGATCACAGTATACTATGGACCATAAATAATCATTATCATAGTGTAGCCTCCCCGGCTGAAAGATGGTCTTCATGGTTGGATAGTTTATTAACTTTCTATGCAGAAATCAACCTAAATTAAAAGCCTAATACAATATTAAAATGATTCTCCTTTGAACCTTCTGTCACATCCAATATACCGTAGTAATTGCATTTCTATCTCTCAAGTTACACCGTTTCATGTAGCTAAACAGGCTCATTAGCCTGGTAATTAACAGCAGGCTAAAATATGTTGACATGCTAGCTTTACTTGCACATACTCATCTCCAAGTCCGTAAAACTCTTAAACGGCATATCATAAAGTGACTGACAATACACACAATATTAGAGTAAACACTGACAAACCGTTTAAGAGTCAGCCAGATGATAAAGAAGATAAGTATACACCATGCTTTCTTTTGCAGAGTATCAGCTGCACGTGTTGCCCGCGGCCTCAGCTCCCTTATAATACTTCCGGTTTCGCTCTTTTCAAAATAAAAGCGCTAGCTAGCAAGTTAGCTAGCTTTAGGTAACCAAAATGACCCTGTTCTCTGGCAGCTTTTTCTGCGAATAACTTATGTTAGAGCTAACATAACAGCCAAACTAGCTTTAAGTGACCCACATATTATTTCGTTTCACTCATTTAATAATCTATTGCAGTTTCCAGCGTTAGCGTTTTTATTTTAAAAAGATTGAAACCGGAAGTACATATTTGTTCCCACAAGCGGGCAAAGTGTGCAGCTTATATAAGCAAAAAGTTTTATGTTTAACTTATTTAGCACCTGGTTGATAAGGGGATAAGGTTGGTCATTGTTTCTTCTAATATTGTTTGTATTTTGAGTCACTTTATGATATGCTGTTTAAGAGTTTTACGGAATTGGAGATGAGTAAGAAAAGCTAGCATGTCAAGATATTATACTGCAGTTAATATTACCAGGCTAATGAGCCTGTTTACATAAAAGGGTGTAACTTCAGAGATAGAAATGCAATTACTACCCTATATTGGATGTGACAGAAGGTTCAAAGGAGAACCATTTTATATTTAATTGAATATTTCATTATAATTAAGGTTGATTTCTGAAAAACAAGTGAATAAGAATGGGAAGTAACACTCAATTTAAGCACTCAAAGGGTAATTTACAAAAAGATATGTGTAAAAGGGGTTAAAAGAAAAAAAATGGATATATTTAAACTAAAAGTATTTAGTTTTCTTTGTTTTCTCAGCTCTTACAGTGGTTAGATGTTGGGTGTTCAAGGCATGTTTGAAACTGCAAAGGAAAAATGAAGTCTTGGTGAACCATTAGTTAAAGAGAGCCAGACCATCTTTCAGCCGGGGAGGCTGCATTAACTAATAGTACTATAGACACCTTAGTTAACTGTTATTAACAGTTAGTCAAGGCTTATTACTGCATTAACTAATGGTATAATAGACACCTTAGTTAACTGTGATTAACAGTTAGTTAAGTCATCAACTAATGGTAAATAATGCATCAATTAATACCTTAGCTAACATGATCATTGTTAATACATGTTAATTAAACAATTTATTCAACCATTAATAACGGTTAGTTAATGCTTATTAATGCATGAACTAATGCTAATTAATGTACCCTTATTGTAAAGTGTTACCCAGTTATCCACCGGGTAAGTACACTAGACAAATTATACAGAGTGTGATTATTTCAGATATATTAAGCAAATTGCTTTTGATTTTAGTTTGCATCGCCAGCTGCAAGTCATGACTGGTGAACGCGAGTGTCTTTATAATCTATCTTTTCAATAAACTGTCTGTACACTTACAAAGTTCTCAATGCTTCGGTTAATATTTAGGGACCCTCATTATGCTACCATTGAAGTTTGGTGATATTTTGAGTCTTTCTAGTGGTATAAATAGCGATTTGTTTTTACGTTCCCTGTGCCCCAAATACTAGCGTTGTAAGCTAATCGGTGGGCCGTGCTAGCGTCTTTCAAGCTAAAAACTCATTCGATTAGCATGAAAACATGTCCCAGAGAGCGACAGAGTGGGTAAACATCTGTTAATAACCCCTAGGTTCGTTTTGCGCCGGAATTGTTCTTTAAAGCAATACCAAAGCACTTTTCCTCTTCGGTCCCCCTACAGTTTGGAAGCGGAATTGTCTGTTACCGTTACCATTACCATTATTCTTATGTCTCATTTTTGTAAACATTATTTTAAGGTACAACAGAATCTTTGGTGTTGGATCAATCGATATTGAAATACATCAATATCAATAAATAAGGTCTCTGTTGTATTACTGTTTTGCAAAGTGGCATGTTATCAATGACAAAATGAAGCTATGTAGCAGAAAAAAAGTTGTATTACATTCACTGAGTATAACTCTCCACCCACACCCAGCATTCTGGGATGGGACAAAAACATGCTCTGGTTTATTGGCATTTATTTAAACCAATCACAATCTTCTTGGGCTGTGCTAAGCGCCGGATGGAGCCACGGTGCCGCTGCAAAATAGCCTTTGGAAGGAGCTTGTTTTAGTGGAACGTGTAGATTCAAAGGCTGTTTTAGTTGTGCAACAAAAAACTTAGATTGGACAGATAGTCTAGCTGGCTGTCTGGATTTACCCTGCAGAGATCTGAGGAGCAGTTAACCATAGTCCTCATAAATCTACCATAGTTTAGAATGCCAACACAAAATAAGCGGAATGTGTGGGACATCCGGCCTTAAAAGAGGGAATTTCCAGTTGCACCTGAACATCGTTGTTGATATAGACTATTAATACAGTGATAGTTCATGCTTGTATTTCAAGTTTGTATTTCTGTAATTTTCAGGGTCAGTGCATCAATTCTACATACATGTAGTCCAAATTTTTAAGACTTCTGGAATGCACAAATAGTAGTTTTTTATAAGTTACATTATTATAATGTGTTATTTGAGAAGTTACTATACATTCATATAGATTAATGGAGCCCCCACCCAAGCACTTAGAACCAAAACTTTCCTCTCTGTTTGCATAGATCTTTACTCTACTCTTTTACTCTACTGCTCTCCCTCTCACAAGTAGATTACAAGCAGCCATGAAGTCACCCCAAGCACAGTTTACAACTCCCATTTTACTCTCTTTAGTCATTTTTTCCTTTAGGCTTTAAGGTCAAATCTTCCACTTTCCTCCCTGTAAATCTCCAACCATGTCATGGCAGGGCGCCATAAATTGTCTTGTCAGCCCTTTAGCACGTTTGCACTATGCATGTGAATTAATACATGGCTGCACTTTGTGTCACAATCTAAAAATGGTTTCAACTATTTCATTATTTTTCACATAGCTGTTAGATGTTTCTGCAACTCTGTAAAATCTTTCGCTCCGAGGCATCACATTCCCACAGTTAAACGACGGATGTTTTGCCTCTGGAGACTCTGAAATGAAGTGCTCCATATGACACTAGTGTGAATGGATGATCTCACTCGGGGGAGAGCTTGCTTTCACAGACAATGTGATTTTTTTTGTCATGTTAAATTAAGAAACGTCCAATCTGTTCTTGAAGGATGACAAACATGCACCAATGTTAAAGGAAGTATGCCTTTGATTATTCTGACTGTTCTGATGTTTTTCTAGCCATGTGCAGAACAGATTTGTCACATTTAATCAGCTGTGTTGTTGAGGAAGAATGTAATGGTGTCATATCTGCAAGTTCCTTTTTTGGCTCTACTCCACAGCTGTTCTTTTCTCTGTCACAATGTGTAACGTGTGTCATGTGACGACAGAAAAATACACTTGCTATCTGACCATTGTGTATAGTTTAATAATATTTAAAACTAAACTTTAAAGTTCTAACTTGACGCGCCAAATGTTTTTTAACACAACCACCCAAAAGAATACTTAGCAGGTGACATGAAAGCATTAGGTTTGAGCCTGACAAGATGGATTTTAGTTTGATACGTGATCCTGCAATTCTTGCATAATCTCGTATTATCGCGAGAATCCAGCTGTCGGTAATCAAGAAAATCCAAAAAATTGTTTGACAAAACATTACCAACTCAAGGTCTAGCATTTTATGGAGCTTTTAAACATGCCACACAATCTTAGTCAGTGAATGGAGTTGTCATGGAGATGGAGCTGTTGAGCTCAGTAGCTGCACTTTTAGTACTTCTCGTCCATGTTGGCTTAAAGTTTAAGCATCAAAGATTATTTTTGACCTTGGAAACAGGATTTTGACAAAACAATCCCAACTCAAGGTCCGCTCACTAGCTTTTTGTGGAGCTTTCAAACATATCACATGGTCATCATGAAGACCGGACAAACTATGGTAAAAGTAATTTGCCACTAGTGTGGCTCTAAGAATGGTAGTGTCATTTGGTCATTTGGTCCACCACTTTGGTCCAGACTGAAATATTTCAACAACTAATGGATTGTATTTATTTTGTGAACAGACCTTTTATGTTTCCCACAGGATTAATCTTAATAACTTGAATTTTCCTCTAGTGTCACCATGAAATTGACATTTGTAGTTTCATGAACCGTTGGTTGGATTGCTATTTCATTTGGAACAGACAGACCTCAGGATGTATTGTAATAATAATTTGTTTGTTTTTTTTGTACAAAAAAAGTATTTTTGTAATTAACAAATGTTAACAAGCTAAAACTAAGATGGTATACATGGTAAACATTATAGCTGAAAACGTTGGCATTGTCAATGTGAGTATGTTAGCCGGCTGATGTTAGCATTTAGCTCAAAGCACTGTTGTGGCCAATTAAGACCTCACAGAGCCACTAGCATTGCTGTAGACGCATTATATGCTGAGCTTTTGGGATATACACCTACTAAAGATGTCTAAAAATGTGATCCAGGCTACTTGCCCAATTTATATTTTTCAGATACTGTATAATATGATCTATACATGTTTGCAAATGTCAGAAAGTACATTTGAAAAGACAAATACAACTACAGCAGTGCAGGAAATGGGCCGGACCTCACCGGTACTGAGTACCAGCACTTCTGATTTTTGTCCCCATGAGTACTGTTACTTCTTACTGAGTACCGCCATCTCCTGCGGTGAGTAGGTAGGGGATCCCTTGAGCCCCCCTAAAAAGGGTCTAAATCGCCACTGGATAATTGTATTGGATAAACATATGTATTGTAACCCTGATCGCTTGAGTAGGCTATTGTGCCACTGTTCCACCGCCTGATGCAGGAGCACAGCCGTGATCCAGTGCGCAGCCCATGTGATCACCAAATCCTGCACACCAGACTAGCAAGCCGCAGCGTTATATGGCCGGTTCAACCGTGGCAACGGTTGCCTTTGTGGCAGAAAAACATTATGCCAAGAGGATTGTAAAAGAAGTATAGAGCGCACGCAGCACGACAACAGACTTTTGCATGGTGTGCTCCGCTTCTCGTCACCGGGGCGCGTGCCAGCTGCTGACGCTTGAGTGACATGCAAGCACGCGCTCCAAACTACTTCTAATTAATCTTCCACACCCCTGCACCACTTAAGCAATAAGCTACTCTTTTTATGTCTGTGTCTTAATCGGTTGCATTTTTTTATACAAAAAGTGCTTTACACACAACCTTATCACAGTTGAATATTTCATCACTGTAGCTGCAGTGGCTGGTGAGCAAAAAAGTTAATGTCAAGCTCTGAACATGTGCAATGAAATGCATACAAAAACACATTTTATGTGATGTATTACCAAGACATACCTATAAATATAAAAGTATATCCAAGACACATGATCATGTCATGCAACTGCTGAATTAGAGTACCGGCACCTTTTTTTGGTCCAATTCAGGCACTGAACTACGGTCATACATTGCAAACAAGTGCTCTTTGTGTATGCAGGGTTTTTATTTTTGCAAATGGAACCCTGTTTTTATACCTCAGTGCCAACTGTGTGTGCGCAAAGGTTTTGGGTTTAGGCTCTGTCTGCACCAACAGAAACCTTCCACATATGGCTCATCTAACCTGCCATACCTTTACATCGGGGCAGAGGAACAAATGAGAAAAACACAACAGCAGTGTAGATTTAATTCTGAATATATATGGTACATTTGTCTAAACTGCTGTATTTAGTAGGTTTATCACCTTCTGCACTTTGCCATCCATAATGATGATTTACTTTGCTGTCAACAGACAACAATTCTAAGATCTTTAACTTTGAAATACAAAATGAGAACCAGTCAAATCCTAGTGCCCTGAAATCACTCAAGAGTGTGTCTTTCTTTTCCACATTTTAATGCCACTTTAGCTTTAATGCCATATAAAAGAAGTTAATTTCCATCTAATCATTGTCTTTGTAATTCACACTCCACTTCAGGGTTTGTCACAACTTTGTGAAACATCTGCTTTCTGTTTGTTAACATAGGCTCTTTTAAATGGATTTTAGAGGAAATGCACATTGCGACACACTGCATTCTGTAAACACTATCTCTTAAAACACAGAATCCTCAATTTGCATTCCAGCTGGTGGAATAATCAGCTCTCAAGAAAGACTGGGTATGTATCAGACATGTTTTAAAGTCCAGAAAGGGACAACAGAAATACCTGAAAATGGCGCAGCTCATTAGAATTCTCAGAAAGAGACGAGCAGCTAAATACCACATTGCATGTGAACCCAGTGTCTTGGTATTTTGCTGTGGATGTGAGGTGATTTCTGCTGGCTGAGAAACTTGTTGAAGACCTCTATTGAAACCACATGTTCCAAAGTTCCAAGCACTTTGTTTTTTTTTCCGGCAAATGCAGTCTCTACTCCACTGTGTACACAAGTCACATACAATCGCACAGTACAATGTAGTGAAAATCAGTCTCACTTGGCATTGCAAGTGTGGGGTTATCCCCACATGTCAGCCTCTTGAGCCGAGTGCAATTAAATCACCTTTTTAAAACTATTCTATCCAGCCACTGACCTTAGATTGTAGAATAATGATAAAGAATACAGGCAACCGGGGATCTTTATATGTCATTCCTTAATCTGAAACTTATTTACTTATCTGAAACTTAATTTCTAAATTCCGATTTTGCTCCACTTGCCCCCAAATGACCTGTTGCCCCTTATTACATGACCAGAGTGTAGTGGTATTTTCAAATTAAAGAATTATGTCTTGAAGCAATAAAGGAAAATCATGTTTTACAACGTTGAAGTAAACTCTGTTAATTAGAGCTGAGTTGCAACAGATTGAGGCCCCTTCACCTCTCCCATACATATCATCTCACTAATGGCTTTTCCATCTGTGCCACTTTTTCTCCTGGACAAGCAAAGACTCAGGAAATATCTTTTTTTCTGCAGTCAAATGGCCATTTTTTTCCACGTGAGGTCCATCTGATTTATAAACAGATGGGGAAGGGGGCAAACCAAGGAAAGGAACAAATTGGGTTTCGAAATAAACCAGAAAAGTAGCTGTTTTTTTCAGATTCTTGTGTAAGTTCTCTTATATGCACACATAAACATTTAGCATGGATGTTGTTTATCTCACCAAGAGATGTTAAAGGGGGTCTTTATCAAATATTCAATCTCAATATTTAAGCACCAGCATGCATTTAGTCTTTATCAGTACATCATTCTGTTTGGTTGAATGTTTAGTCAGTCTGGATTTCCTTGCTAACCAACGTTCAGCTCAAACTAGTTTTTTTTGCATGTCTGCCACAGAGTCATGTACTATATACCCAGTAAATCCAGACAAGATCACCATCACCACATTTCCAGTCATCATCATGTTCCATGATTTCAGCCACAGTACAGTATATCCTCTGCAGTCCAGACCACGTTGCCTCTGACCAGAATGATTAATGTGGTTATCTTTGGGAGAAAATAGCAGAGGGTAGAAAGACTGATGGTTTGTACCTTTCACTCTGGTGGTCTCTGCCCTTCCCTGGAGGCAAATGCCAATTAGGAAACCCTACTTTCTCATTATTTGATGTCAAGGTTCTTCTTGGCTGTATATGAGAGAAGTCTGGTCCAGCCCATCTGTTAAGCAAAGCAACGTATTCCCCCCAGCCAGACTGAGCTCCCTCCCCTCAGCCTGCACTGTCACGTAGCACAAGAATGTGGGTTTGGCCTATTGGAGAGGAAAATGTTTATTTAATCCCTGCAAATGGTCTGAGAGGAAAGGTTCTGAGCTGATTTTTGACAGCCTCACAATGCCTTTGAGCTAACAGGCCACTGACTGAGTTTTTCTGAAATGCTCAGATGAGTGTTTTCAAGTTTCAAATCAAGATGTAAAACTGTTGAATTGGTCAAAATACCTAATCTAAACATATGACCAAAATCATCCATGTGTCTAGTAGACTGATGCTAACATTTTATACATATTTACAGTATAGTGAAAGTAGACTCCTTGCTAACACTCTAGCCATGTGCACCACTGGGTGAGACTAATGGATGTATAATTAGCCTTGGATACAGGAGCCCCGTTCATTCCTATGAAAGTTGCTCAACGGCACATGAAGCCATAAAAGCTCAACTTCCGCATATAATTACCTGGATGATCTGCGCTGCTTCTGCACTATGGGGTCCATAGAGCAGGCGCACTAGGGACCTCTGCTGGTCGAGCAGGCTCCTTCTGGTTTTGCACTCCACTCACTTGGATGGGGATTGAATGATTTAATTGTACGGCTTGAAATAGCAGTAACCTCCTACCCTGTCGCATGTAGTGGAGGCGGTGGATGATAGAAGATTTTGTAATTAAAGCAGCATCAATTTATTCTCTTTGGCCACTTAAAGCGTAACTCTTGCCAAAATGCAACCTAGGGTCTTTTTGTGAATGGACCCGAGTCAAACTTTCGTTTAAAAGCATATTTAGGACGGAATCGCCACTTTTAAGATTTACCGTATTTTCGTTTTTCGGTCAAATGGCCTTTTGAATGGGAGTGCTAAGGGCACTTTTATGCTAGCCTCAAAATAGCTATTTTTAAAACACTAAGAAGGCTCGACACAACATGAAACTTTGCTTGAAGTATCACCAGGGGCTCTACACCTTAACGAAAGCATTGACAACATTGTTTGTGTACCCAGAGTTTACTAAAAAGAAAGGTTTTGAACAACTCACGATAGGTCTTGTTGTTTCCGGCCGCTACCACCTCGCCAGTCAAATCGAGTCGATATCTGAATGCGAATGAACGGACTCCATATGAGGCTCCTTTTACAACTAATCCGTGCATTTATATGGAACTAAGCTTTAGGAGCTTTCCATCTTTACCCTCCTCCCTGTTACGTTGCATTTGGAAATCAATGTCAATGCTTTCCTTAAGGTGTAGAGCCCCTGGTGATACTTCGAGCAAAGTTTCATGTTGTGTCGAGCCTTCTTAGTGTTTTAAAAATAGCTATTTTGAGGCTAGCATAAAAGTGCCCCTAGCACTCCCATTCAAAAGGCCATTTGACCGAAAAACGAAAATACGGTACATTTTAAAAGTGGCGATTCCGTCCTAAATATGCTTTTAAACGAAAGTTTTACTCGGGTACATTCACAAAAAGACCCTAGGTTGCATTTTGGCGAGAGTTACGCTTTAATGGAGAAATTCGGCGCAAAATGAATCTAGGGGTTAATAACACATATGTACCGAGTTGACCATTCTGTGGGATATGTTTTCATGCTAATCGAATGTGACCAGTAAGCTAATTAGCTTATAACGCTAGTCATTGGGGCACAGTTAAAGTAAAAAGAAATCGCTATTTATATACCACTAACAAGGCTCAAAATAGCACCACACTTCCACCGTAGCATAATGAGGGTCCCTACATGTAAACCGAAGCATCGAGAACTTTGTAAGTGTACAGACAGTTTATTAAAAAGATAGTTTAGAAAGACTCTACCGTTCACGTATACAGGCAGGCGCCATCTTGGGAAAACAGTCATGACCAGTCAAATGACGAACGGTGTTCGTCATTTCCGGCGCAAAATGAACCTAGGGTTCTCCTTTAATGACAGCAGAACAATCTGTAAACAGAACACTGACATAATATTGCCTTATAAAGTTGGCGAAAGTGTTAGCAAACAGTTGACTATATTCTAGGCTCACATTGACAGGCCTATCTCCACAGCTGTGTCAGAGCGGGAGTATGGTCAGGCTTATCTATTCTGGGATAGGGAAAAAAACGCTCTGGCTTGTTGCGGGGTGCCTGTAGCTCAGGTGGTAGAGCGGTCGCCTGCCAATTGGAAGGTTGGAGGTTCAGTCCCATGTCAAAATGTCCTTGGGCACGCACCATCGGTGTGTGAATGTTTATCTGATGAGAAGGTGGCGCATTGTACGGTAGCCTCGGCCACAGTGTATGGATGTGTCTGAATGGTTCCTGTACTTTGTAAAACTACAGTGAAAGGGCATTGAGTAGTCGTTAAGACTAGAAAAGCGCTATATAAATACAGTCCATTTGTCTGTGTTTCTCTAAACCATTTACAAACATCCTGGGTGGTGCTAAGCCCCGGATGCAGCAACAATGCCTTTGCAAAATAGAAAGCAGGAATAGCATAAGAGGTAGTACATCAGGCTTTATCTCAGCAATGTATATCCGTTGAGCGAGACTACCTACACACAGAACAACATTACTAATCTTTTGGAATCATGTTTCTGGCACCTTTCTCTTGTAAGCCACATATTCACTCTCTTTTCTTGGTCTCAACCAACTCCTTTGTTTTTTACTATATGCTTGTTTGACTTACATACCACACCTTACTAATTTTTTCTGTCTCCTGTTTGGTGTTGTGTACAGTTATTAGAGCGTTTTTGCTGCTTTCTGCTGCAGGAAACAGCAATGATAACAGCATTAAGAGTAAACCCAACAATGAAGTGCCATAAAAAAACAAGCCCAATAGGGGAACTAGAGTTGCGGGATAATTCTCTGTGGGTAGTCATTACGAGCCACCCCTCACTCACATTAAACATATTATTTTGATCAATTGTTAATATAAAATATTTACAAGTGCAATGTTAATTACACAGCAAATAGTTTCACCCTGGGTTGCTCATTGCTCAAAGGGGATGTTGAGCAACAGGGCTAGTGAAAGTAAAACCAACACAAAATAACTTCTGGAGTTCTCTCTAATTAGTATGGGACTGTCCAAGGCCTGTACTGCTCAAGTTTGTGGTCGATGATGATGTAGACGTAAGTCTGGAAAGAAATGGCAGTCTCTTACTTGCCTCCTACTGCATGTGTACTCACAATGCTGTTTTGTGCATTTTTTCTTAACAGACTGATTGCTTTTTTAGCAACCCACTAAATTGTGTTGCACATCATTCCATGAAAACCTTTCGGAACTTTTGGCATAGCCAAAAACCATTGTAAGAAACAATAGGAATTAATAAGGTGATACACTGTAAATATGTTTGAACAATCTGGAGAAAAAGCAGCGGACACAGATCTGAGTGGCTGTAGGTGAAGTATGGACGGGGGGTTGAGGCTCTTTGATTGCATGTTATGTAACACAGGAAATGCTGTTTCTAGCCAGATATAGCCTGTTTACATCATTGCAGATTTCAGATGTCTGTCTAGCCAGAAAATAAAAACAGAATACTTTTTATGGCCCCTGTGCAAAACTAATATATTTCTTTGTCAATTATACAGAAATGGACCAAAATGTGTTCGGAAATGAAATACACATAAACACATTCTAAACAAGCATAATTTGTCGCTAGAAAATATGTGAAGTTTCTTGACGTATCTGCACATTTCTCTATTTCTTTGTCCGTAGAACCTTGATATTCAAGTTGAGGACGTGCGCATACGAGCTATCCTGTCGTCGTACCGTAAGAGAATCCCTGTAACAGAGGGCTATGTGGAGGTCAAGGATGGCGGTAAATGGAAGCAGATCTGTAACACCGAGTGGACTCAGCTTGACAGCAGAGTCATCTGTGGCATGTTTGGCTTCCCCGGAGAGAGGAAGTACAATGCCAGAGTCTACAAGTGAGTATTTCACTACTGTATGTGTGGTCCAAAGAGCAGAGAAGGATTCAGGGTTTGATTCACAAATGGCCACAAAAATGTATGGTGTTATAAGGTATTTTGCAACAATGTGGCCCACCAGTTGAATGCGGTAAGTCAGTGGTTGTTTTCAGATAAGCTCTGAGTAGCCAGTTTATGTCATTTAATTATATCTATAGATAAATAGAAGTATATTCATCCTCCTTTCAGCTTTGTTTTGGTCTCCATCAACTTCTAAGGGGAAAATATCTGTCTCTTTAGCTGCTAAATGCTCTCCTATGTTCACTAGCTAATCGCTTACTTTGTCTGTTTGCTGTTCGGTGCTGAGTAGGTGGTGTACAGTGGGTTTATCATAGCTTTTTTGGTTAAAACAGCCTGACTTGGCTGGAAAACAGGTTGATGAGAGCAGTGAAACTGAACCAAACCAGTATGTCACGGCCATTAAACCCAAACAATGAGCTGAAAGACGTTTAAATGCTTTGTAGAGCTTGGAGGAACTGAAGCGTTGGATGATAATTCTCTGTGGTTTCATATGAGCAACTCCTCACACATTACTTTTACTTTTAGATAAGTGCAGCTTTAAGAATATACACCATGTACACACAATATCACAATAGCACAATGATCTATAAATTGCAGGAACGTCTGTCTGTGTGTCTGTTTGTTATTCGCATATCTCTCGAACCGATGGATTTCAAACTTGACAGGTGTCTTGCTACGGGCACGAGTAAGTGCATTGCCAAGTTTGACGTTGTTTGGATTAGAAATGCAAAAGATATTGTTAAATATATATCGGTAAAAGAAGCATATATTGGCTTTTGCCGCTCTAGCCGCTGGCCACTTCCCCTCTCACACTGCACACTGAGTCAGCACAGCGCAAAAATGTGCAAAGTAGCACTACTTTGGACTGTTTTTGACTTTGAATAAACAAACGACAATATCCAAATTTAGGGATGTTTCAGAATCCCACACATGCAAAGCACAACCAGCTACAGACAACAAGTGGCAGACAGAGCGTGATGCCACTTATAGGCAGGCTATCTATCTAATAAAGCGAGACGTATCTGTATGGACAGTATGTATGTGTGTCCGTGTTTGGGGGGGAAGGTAACCTGCACATCACACGCAGACGCCACATGCAGAACGCTTTACAACAGTGAGAGGGGGGGGGGGGGGGGGGAGCCTTTGACTCTTTTCCTGCTATTGTATTAAATTGCTGTGAGCTGGCAGAACTCAATGTAATCTCAGAGATTATTCCTTCACAGCACTGTGCAATACGAGACATTTCTTTCATCAGACTCACCCTGGGTCGGGTTAATTAAGTCTACTGCTAACTTACAACAGTAATAACATTACCGTCGTCAAAATACCCCCGCGAATCAAATCCATACTTCTCTGTTAACCATCAAGCCACTAAACCTGTATAGAAATGAGCACCTCTGCTGAAGTGTTAAATTCGTTAACGATCATACGACACAAGTTAACATCTCTCTCTCGCTCTCTCTCCCTCTCTCTCTCTCACTTTGCGTGCACACACACACACACACACACACACACATACACACACACACACACACACACACACACACACACAAACACACACACACACACACACACACACACACAGTCTGGTTCTGGTGGTTGATGAACGCAGACATGTGCTGATTAACTCTCATAACAGGCCAGGTTGGTAGCGCACTGCCATGAGTCCATGACGCTAATGTCTGTTACACCATATTGTCATTGTGATATTTTGTGATTACATTCTGAATCTGCCCCGTTCTCTGTCAGGTAAATACAGTAGTACAATGTTTTCCTCTGATGTAGACGTAGCCTACACTGTAAGTCAGTAGTAGGCTATACAGTGGAGTTGCCTATTAAGTGGTTTGGGGTCCTTCTGTAAGTAATTTTGGGGTACAATTTGGTTTTGAAGAATTCTACAAGCAGCAATACAACAGACCAGGCAATCGGCCATTCCAAACAGGCACATTTTCAACAGGCATTGTGCTAGTATCAACTAAAACAAAAAGTTCTTAAACTAGATTTTGACCTGGGATCCCACTACAACAAATTAGGGCTTTTGCGTGCTCTGGGGCAGCTTTGCATGTTTGGTAATTAGGCCTTGATTAGCAGCCTCCTGTAAGGACCTCATGTCAGTTCACTGAAATCTATCTTACTTTCCTTCTACTGTACTTCATGTTACTTCATACACTTATTGACTCACTCTTTTGTTACTCGTATTTTACCTTGAATTTGACTGTGAGTAACTGCAACTAAACAATTTCCCTAAGGGGATCAATAAAGGATTCTGATTCATCAGCTCATCAGGGCCCTGAACTTAATTAGCTTATGTTAGTACTGCATTGTTTTAACCTTTTACCACCATCTGTTCTGTCATCAAGACGCTAGCACTACATCTTCCATGGACTGCTAGGTTTATGGACCAATAATAATCATGGTTCAATTTAGTATACAACTGAACCCTTGAAAATGTGGAGTCTTTATACCTTTTAGCAGTCCAACAGTGTAATAAATCTGTAAAAACTAATATCAAACATAGTCGATTTGTTGTAATTTAGGAACACTAACACCCAAATTTGGTGGAAAAGAGTTAAAATTCATCGGAATAACACCAAATCATACATGGTTAAATGTGTTGATCGAATGCTTGACATGACAGGCCCTATACATTGAAATCTAACGTGACTGTATATCCAACATGAGTGCATTCCACAACGCTGTCATAACGGGTGAGTGACTACTGAGGGATCTAAAACTTGCTAACATGAGGAAGCTTGCAGCCAAACGGCCACAGATTAATTACAGCCTACTATAAAACTTCCAGCACTCAAGTTATCCTTGAATTTAATGTCTGTGCCTGGGCTGGAAGTTTCCTCTGCATTAGGTAACCACAGCAGAGCAGGACAGCTCCCTAACTTTCCATCTACGTGTAAGCCTACTCCCGCTTTTAGCCCCATGAAACGTGTTTTTACAGGCAGACGTTTGAAACGACGATGACACAGCGCCTAGCGCTGCCAAAGTTTTATAATCCTGAGTTTGCTCCTGTGCTGATGCTCTTGTGTAGCTTAGCTTCATCCAGAGTCACTTTGAAAATGTCGGATTTAAATTAAAATGGGTAAATATGGAAGTGAAGAATTAGTGGTTCCCTGTAATGTGTGTGTGCAGTACAGTTTTCCTTGAGAAAATAAGAGAGACATAAAACATGCTGTAATGCTTTTTTTTGCCATTTGGTCGCAGAACTTACAAGATGAACATCACAGACATGATTGACATATGACCTTACAAGTTGTTATGCTAATGCATTAGCAAAACAGTTGCCTATTCACACCTGCACACACCAGCAGACCCCCCTTTAGCTCTGTTTTTGGTCTCAGCCAACTCTTAAGGGAAATAGCTGTCTCTAAATGCTCCTCTATGTTCACAAACTAGTTGCTTTTATTGCTAAAACACTGCTAAAACTGCATGCTACAGGTAAAATGAGAATGAGTTGGATTACACTGAACCCACCATTAAAGTTCTGGTGCTTTGGGTCTAGAAAAGCACTTTACATATACAATTTATTTATATTCTTTTTCTTATTATTATAAAGTTGCGAGCCCTGAAACCAAAACAATTACCTCAAAGATGGTTAAAGACTATAGACCAAAGCCTGGTGATAATTTTCTGTGGATTCATCACTAGTAGCAACATCTCACACATTGCATTTCAGCCATTGTTCATATGAAAATATTGATTGCAGCTTTAACTTGTTGCTTTTTCCAATGGTACTTGGCAAATTTAAAAAACAAAACAAAAAAAACACTTACTTGTGTTTTAATATACCTGCAAAGAAAATATAACCTCTCAACTGCTTGAATACTTTATTAATCTCCTTTCCTTCTCCTGTCCCCATCTGTCCAGGATGTTTGCTCGCCGGAGAAAGCCCACATACTGGGACTACGCTGTTAATTGCACTGGCAATGAAGCCCATCTGTCTAGCTGTAAACTGGGTCAGGCTTCATCACTGAAGTTGAATGGGACCTGTGCTGGAGGGTTGCCTGTAGTGGTGAGCTGCGTGCCCGGTAGAGACTTTGCCCCAACGTCCATGACGGGATTTAGGAAGGCCTTCAGACAAGAGGTAAAGTCTATTCTAACGTGAATCTTAAATACACACACCCAGCTATTGATACTTTGTTGTTTTCCACAAGTAATTCATTTTGCAGTTGTACTCCAGCAATTAAGACTGGGGCTTTTCTCAGACACTTTCAGTACACTCATTTTAGAAAAATAATTGTCCGAGCCACTGTAACAGTATGTTCTTACAGTCTTCTGTCAGTGGCAAATGAAATATGTGTGATGTCTATAGATGGTGTCAGTAAACCAAAATGGTAAACAAAGCTGATGTTAGAAATAGCTGCACTGGTTCAGTTCAGTTCACTGGCTCTGATGTAGAGGGAGGGCAAGTCAATGTTTTGTTTGGACAAAGAGCCAACACTGACGTTCGGTACTCAGTGTCACTTTCTAAGCTGCAGCTGTAGCTGCTTTGGACACTTCTCATCAAAATGAATTAGTATCATCTTGGGGTTTCAAAGATGACATGATGGAAGTTAAAACATGTATCTCCAGAAAGCAACGCCAAAGTCAGCTAACTTTTTTTCTTTTCAAATGTCCTTGAGCATAAAACTAGGGTCCAGATTCAGTAAAGCTGCATCAGTTTTTACACACTTTACACTTAGGTGCTTGAAAAACTGTTTATTTTGTTCATTGAAGAATATGGGAAAATGAGATACGGTGCAAACAAGTCTTCCAAAAGAGCACTGTGCGGTTTATAGTTGAATGCTCAGATTGAGTTCATGAGTCATTGTTATTTACATTCTCTGTCAGATGTACTCTCTTGAAGGGACTTACTCGTCATGCAAAGCTATAGTGCGCAACTATTTTATATTATTGAACGTCCGTTACATTCAAGCCATTGATAAATGAGGTGTTAGCCATTGGCTAATCAAGCCTATCAGCTCCAAAAAAATCAAAAGGCACTTGTTTTCATTTTAAACAAATTGGATATCCAAATACAATAGACATTTTCTATAGGCTCAGACTACTGAAAAAAACAATTCCAGTGCTGGTTGCATGGTATCAGAATTTTGGGTAGTCGTCATGGAAACATTAATTGGTCATGTGACAAGGGCAGGGGAAATTGGCAGAACAGGCAGCCAAGTTACAGTACTTTGATCCAATGAAAATTGTCAGATTGACAGCACTCTAGCCCAATGTATTGGGGGCACCAAGAAGGGGGGCAATCATATTTCAGGGGGGGCGTATCACCCTGTGCCCCCCTTTTAGCCCCACCCCTGCACATTAAATACAATAAACTCCTGAGATCATATTGGTTTGTTATTTTCTCTGACTTGTTACATTACATTTACCATGCTGAAGTTTGATATTTCATATATGTATTTTTTTTGTGATGTATTTTCTTTCCACATCCATTAAGGTTATTAACATTAGGGTGGCAACTAAAGATTATTTTCAGTATCTATTAATCTGTCTATAATTGTTTTAATAAATTGATGTATTGTTTAGTCTATAAAGTAGGTAAGTAAAACATTATTTACACTTTAAAACTAGGATTAAACTAGATGATGACCTAAGATGCATATTGGGGCAATATGTGCTCAGCAGCTCATGGTGGAGCCGAGTTGTAATTAGAAGGATTTTGATTTTAAACCTAAACAGAAAGCCAGAGATTTAGCAAAGCCAGCAACAGGGAACTCTACAGAGTTAGGTCTTTGGTTTAAGTCAAAATCAAAATTGGGTTTATTGCCAAGTAGATTTTCACTTAAAAGGAATTTGCTTTAAAAAAAGAATACAGCATCTTGCAATAGTCAAGATGAGACGAGACACAAGAATTGAAGATTTTTTCTAACAGGAATTAATAACTAACTTCATGATTTAAGTTGGTTGCCAAAGAAACGCGAAATCTGTGAAATTATTATAATACAATTTTATAAAGTAGTGAAAAATGCCCCTTACAAAGGTGATTTTCTAAAACCGCTTGTTTTGTCCAACCAACAGTCCAAAACAATATGTTACGGTATATTGAATATTACAATTATTTATTTATAGCTAAAAAAGCCATAAAACCTAACATTTGAACATTTTTAATCAGACATTACTGCTCCATGAATCACAATTGATATATTATCAAAATTGTTGTTGACCCATTTATTAATCAACTAATCATTTTAATATTACTGTAGATAAATATTTCTTTTATTTTAGATAACCGAGTAGTGCTTTTATGAAATTAACCTTATCTTTATGAAATACTGACAAATGAGTTTCAGCGTCTCAATGTAAATACAATTCGTATTGTACTATTTTATAATCAAGCATCAATGCCAGTATGTGGAGGGTGTATACAGCGGAGTAAGGATTGTATTAGAGCGCACACAGAGCTTTACTTTGTGAATACCAACAACATTATATCAAATGTTAGAACTGCTACTAATGTGTTTACTTGTAAAATTAAACACTTCCATTTTCTCTTAACAGTTAATGGGAGAACCACTGAGTCAACTGTATCGTCGACGATACAAACACGTACTCTAGTTTATTTACGTTCTACACACACTCGATAGACAGAGGTCATCAACCTACCCCAGTGTCTCAGTCATGGTAACCCAACAAATGTAAATAAACCTGAACACTAAATCAAGACTAAAACCCATGTAACATACAGTAAATACATAACGAAAACACTAACATAACATCATTTACACACTTAAACTACGACAGGAACCGTTAATAACATAGTAGTCATTACAACGGCATCCTGCCCAGCCACTACAATATGTCTTATTTAATATCTCCATATCAATCTAATTTTTTTGTAAGCAGTGAAATGCACCGTTTCATCAAGGTCCTCTGACAATTGCAGCCCATCCAGAAGCTTTTTTAATCCATCATGGAATTACAGTGTCTTTTAGTGTCTTTTTAAAATAAAAAAATGATTATGAATCCAAAAATCTACTTGTGCGTATGTTTCATTTACTTCGCGAACTTTGGACCGATCGTCTCACTGTAGCTCTAGCAGAATAGCTGGGAGCTAGTCCTTTCCACAGACCTCTTGTGTGTCTTCATAGCCCTTCCTGTGCGGAGACTATGCACGCAGTTTCAAGAGCGATAAATCCACGATTGAACAGCTATTTACTTTGTTTTGTACCAAACAGCGGTCTTTTTTCCGTTAGCCGGCAGTCATCTTTGAGTTGGGCAAATGACCATGACATGAAGTAATGTGCTCAAAGAGTTTGCTCAGCAAATAGAGAGCCCTTACAGGAAGGCCTTTACTAGGTCTTTGTGTGTGTATTGGGAGAAGACAGAGGCCTGGCAGGCTGAAATGAGTGTGATTTGGCATACTGATGTCAAATAGCAGACAGATAATACATTGAAGATGACACAACTAACCTTTTTGGATAAAAGCATATGGACTTTTATGGTATTTTTACCTAAATAGTTTAATATTTTTGTTAGTTACAGAGTTTATTTCTTTTTCCCCTGATGGCCAACACCTAGAAGAACACTTTTCAAAAGCCAGTAGTCTTGGCCATTATTGTTCTGTGTGATTTCAATACATTTCTGTGAGAGTTCATTTCTTTTGTTTTGTCTTTATAGTCATTTAACAATTTATACATTCATGTGACATCCCTACAGAATGCATATCCTAATAGCCCAGGTTCTCCTGAAATAAATGATATATAACTCGATTGTGCATAACAGGGTTGAAGTTATATAAACATTACCACCCCAATCACTGTGAGGGAGCACGATGTTGGACGGGTGCTCCTGGCAGTGAACCCCATGAAGGCTGCCGGCCCAGACGGAGTACCCGGCAAGGTGCTCAGGGCGTGCGCCCACCCGCTCGCCCTCATCTTCACCAGAATCTTCAGCCTCTCCCTGGCTCAGGCAGTCATCCCGCCCTGCCTAATATCAGCCACAATCATCCCAGTGCCGAAGAAGTCTCCCATCACCAGCCTAAATGATTATTGTCCTATGGCCCTCACTCCAGTAATCATGAAGTGCTTCGAGAGACTGGTTCTTAAACACATCAAGGACTATCTCCCCCCAGACCTCGACCCCTATCAGTTCGCATATCGCGCAAACAGATCCACAGAGGATGCCATCACCGTAGCTCTCCAATCTGCGCTGAGTCACCTGGAGCAGCAGCAGAGCTACGTCCAGATGCTTTTTGTGGATTACAGCTCAGCTTTCAATACAATCATTCCAGACATTCTCATCACCAAACTGGTCACTCTCAGCCTCCCCCCTCTCACATGTGCCTGGATAAAGGACTTTCTCACCAATCGGCCCCAGACGGTGAGACTGGGCCTCCACCTCTCCTCCACTCGCGCGCTGAGCACCAGCTCCCCACAGGGCTGTGTGCTGAGCCCCCTCCTGTACTATCTCTACACCCACGACTGCAGTCCGGCCCACAACAACAACCTCATCCTCAAGTTTGCTGACAACACCACAGTGGTCGGACTCATCTCAAAGGGAGACGAGGCAGCCTACAGAGAAGAGGTCCTGAACTTTGCAACCTGGTGTTCAGAGAACAATCTGGCTCTGAACACCAGGAAAACCAAGTAGATCATTGTCGACTTCAAGAAGAACAGCACGGACCTAGCCCCCCTGTACATCAACGGCGAGTGTGTGGAGAGGGTCCACACCTCTCCTTATCTCCGCTGACATCTCCTGGACAGACAACATCACAGCGGTCATCAAGAAGGCTCAACAGCAGCTACACTTCCTGAGGGTCCTCAGGAAGCACAACCTGGACTCCAACCTGCTACTGACCTTCTACCGCTCGTCCATCGAGAGCCTGCTGACGTACTGTATCACAGTATGGTATGGCAGCTGCACCGTGGCAGACAGGGAGCGGCTTCAGAGAGTAGTACAGGCAGCACAGAAGATCACTGGCTGCTCTCTCCCCTCCCTGATGGACATTTACACCTCTCATTGCCTCAGCAGAGCAGAAAACATCACCAAGGACAGCTCCCACCCTGGCTTTGATCTGTTTAACTTGTTGCCCTCAGGGAGGCGCCACAGGTGCATCAGAACAAGAACTAACAGATTCTAGAACAGTTTTTTTCCAAAAGCCATAACCACTCTGAACTCACACATGCACTGACTTCACAGACTTCACAGTCTAACCCCCCCAACCCCCAGACTTTCTTCTACTCACTACTGTGCAATATGTAATATTGAATACTATTGATGATATTGATAATTACTGTGCAATTCCATTACTGTGCAATACCACTCATTGTCCAATATGTATTACTCATTGAATATGATCACCACTATTGGGCAATATTCAAATAATGTGCAATAACCCACATTGCATATCACACTGTATACAAAACCATACTTATTTTTTCATATGTATATAGTGTCAACTGTTCACCTTTATTTCATGCTGTTATACTTTTTACATATATGTTGGCACTAGGAAAGGAGTTGCTTTTAATCTTATTGTACATGTGTATAGTGACAATAAAAGGCATTCTATTCTATTCTATTCTATTCTATTATTACACAAGGAGACCAGGCAAACAAAAGATGGAAAAAAGGGCTTAGACCTCTGAGGGTTAATAGCGTGTTATATAAACATGAAGCCAACCAATCTGCTGCCGCACAGAAAAGGAAAAAAAGGAAAAATTGAGGTTCCAAACTTTCACCTGAGTGTATGATTTTTGAAAGAACCAGAATAAATAAAATACGTGGTTTTAAATATGTGGTTATAGAATTTGAATTTTCCTTTTCAGCAACCGTTGGTTCGTCTTCGTGGTGGGGCCATTGTAGGTGAGGGCCGAGTGGAGGTGTTGAAAAATGGAGAGTGGGGCACCATATGTGATGATAGCTGGAACCTGCTGTCTGCCACCGTGGTATGTCGAGAGCTGGGCTTTGGTACGGCCATAGAGGCCCTGTCTGGAGGTCGCCTGGGACAAGGTATACTAGTTTTACATTTTTACTGTTATTTGTGTAACAAAAGTTAACTCACAGTATTTCCAGCTGCTCCCTGCTACATATTCACATCTGGAGGCAAAACATAAGGACATGGCAAAGGAAACTTGATTTTTATGGGCTTTTTGATTTAAACTACATAATTAAGCCTAATCTAAACAAGAGTGCTGCTCTCTCCTTCCTCCAACACCTTATTCCTCTGAGCAGCAAAAGCCTGGGCTAAGTGCAGTGTAGACCTGAAACAGTCCCATGCCATTGAGCTCAGAATTACTTTATTGTTGGAAGAACTGTGCATGTATATTTCCAACATGGCACGGGATGGAAGGTTATGACTGTGTAGCAAAACCACATATCCCAAACATTTCAGGCAGTAATTCTGTCCTTTACTATCCTCGTCATATCACCCCTGTGTAGCCACTGAGCAGAGTATCATGAACTCACAGACCTGATGGTAAAAGTAATTTAACTCAGTAGAACAGGATTAGTTACATTGTGCAGGTCTGTGAAGATAGGAATCCGTTCCTGAGCCGGTATGAAATCAGATATCTTTCTGTAAGGATATATTAAAATTCCTGTGTATTCAATTTAGAAGTTACTTTACTGAGTTAGGAAGAGATAAGGCAAGCCTATTTCAGCTGGACTGTGGACAGAGCCCGTGGTGATTGGTGTCTGTACTGAAACGTAAATCTCTAACCCATTACTTTCTGTTCAGATCCTGGGAAATAAAATGTGGCTTGCCATTTGGATTGAACTCTATCTATACACTAAAAAAGTGTTTTTACATTAAAGCGGCATTGTTTTGTTATGGCCATAGTGTATGTAAACACAATGTTGACATTACAACATTACAGAGTTGTTATGGTTATGTATAGCCTGTTGCATCAATTCAGTTTGTCTATTGACAACTGTAATTTCAATATTCTCTTCCCTTTTAGCTCTGTTTTGGTCTCCACCGACTCCTATGGGAAATATCTGGCTCTTTAGCTGCTAAACTTCCAACTTGGGCAGCTGGTTGTCCACAGGTTAGATAACCTGACTAGTGGCTAAAAGGTTGCTAGCTCAAATCCCTGGGGAGATAGCACAAAAATGTGGCATTATGACCTGGCAACCCAAAGGCATAGGTTTAGTTTGGTGGTTTAGGTTTTCAAATGTAAAAACTCCATGGAAATTCAGAATTGAAAGAGTCATAATTGACCTTGTTTGCAGTTGTGTCCTATCAACGTCTCTTTTACAATGGTGGCCTATAGGGAAATGATTTTTGTGCCGTAGGGGGATTTTTTTTGTTGCAATACCGTGAGTGGCCAATGGAAAAAAAATTGTCTGCAAGGCTGAGCAGCGGCACCGTATCCAGTTCTTATTATAGATCCATGACACAAATGCATAGTTAAAGCCTGACAAGATTGATTATCAGGTGATATGTGATCAAGCAATTCTTGAATGATAATGTGATATCCAGCTGCCATGCAAGGTAAGCTAAACATGCACAAGTTAGTTGTTAACTGCGTCTGTCTGCTGTTTGTTGCTGGCCAGTTATTGTATTATAGGTTTGCCAGAAAAGCTGCCTGTTGAGTCTGGAAACAAGATTGATAAGCGCAGTAAGAGTGAACCAATAACAACAGTAGCATTGTGGACTTTATGGTCTCTTTTCAGACTGCAGCAGAGGCGTTCTATCACAAGCTGCATGGAGACTTTTACAGCAGGTTTGGAAGTTAGGACCCCCTTACCCAACAAAAATGTGCCACTGACCTACTATTAAATTACAGATTCAGCAGATCTACCTTGTTATACAGTGTTTTAAAGCCCAAGCTCACCTGTTATTAGGATATACACTACCAGTCAAAAGTTTGGGGTCACTTAGAAAAAGAATACCAGCTGAGATCAGTTGCATTGTTTTTTTAATCAGGGCAGCAGTTTTCAGATTACATTATGTGCTTACATAATTGCAAGAGGGTTCTCCAATGTTGTAGACAGAAGTGGCAAAAATGCTTGAAATCCATGCTTTTTGGTATAAACGTCATACCCAAATTAAAAGTGGTACAGCTCCCATATACTTTGACACTCTGGGATGTGCCTAATATCATTGGAAAGGTAACACTCTCAAGTTACAAGTGTCAGGGTGATTCAAGGCTACTGACACAGAGTTACAGAGGCTAGAATGGAGGTTTTTTATTTCCATCCAAGTCATACTTCTATAAAATGATTAGAATACACTGCTGTAAACACATCTGGTGAGATACATACAACACAAGGCCATAGCCACATGTCTCAGCTTACTACAGAAAAAGTCCAGAAGCCAAAAGACTCAAAAATGGATTTTATATGAATTTCTTTCTACAGATATGTCTGTGTTTTTTTATTTCCATTTGAAAAGTGCAAAGAAAAAAGCCAAAAAAACTACAAAATACAACACTTCTCAAATACACAAACACACCCACATCAGTCACCTTTCCAATGATATCAGGCTCACCCCAGAGTGTCAGAGTATATGGGAGCTGTACCACTTTTAATTTGGGTATGACATTTAGACCAAAAAGCATGGATTTCAAGCGTTTCTTCAGCCACTTCTGTCTACAACAGTCGAGAACCCTTTTGCAATTGTGTAAGCACATAATGTAATCTGAAAACTGCTGCCCTGATTAAAAAAACAATGCAACTGATCTCAGCTGGTATTCTGTCTATAATGGAGTGGAATGAACATTTCTCAGTGACCCCAAACTTTTGACCGGTAGTGTACAAAAAGTACATTTTTCCCTAAGGGCGTACCAATAACTGGCAAAAAGAATCACATACAGCATGGTACTTTTGTATAGGATGTGTTTCCTTTTATCATAAACAGGGACATGCTGCACATTCCAGTAACATTAGACATGGAAAATGTTAAAACAGAGGGAATGTTCCTGTTCCAAAATCATTTCCCATCTTTATTTCTCATCAGTGGCTCTCTGTAACCTTTCATGGATAAAAACAAAACTCAGATGGAAAAAAAAAAAAACCTCTGATGGTAATAGTACATCATGATAAACAGAAAAACATTTCACAAAATAGAAAAAAAGGTCTTTGGCAACTTATACTGTATCATGTTGTAAGCAGAGATGTGTGTGGCAGTGTTACATAGTTTATTTGTGTGAGGATACTATTTATGTGAAGCTCAGCGTAAGTTCATTCAGGAAGACTTCTATGCTTCTTCATTCTCCTCTTCTCTCTCTCTCTCTCTCCCAACCTAATCAGCTGACTCTGGGTGTTCACTCTTTCAGTGTAACCAACCAGATGTTTCTACGATCTGTGAGCCAATCACTTTGTTTCACTCAACTTTAAAGCTATTCTCCTCTCTGCTGCTGTCAGTTGTCATTCCAAGCTTCCTTTGCCACCCCAAGTGTCAAGACTCCATCGGGGGATATTCCTGTCTATCCATGGCCTCTCTACCCCTTATAAATTTAACATAGCAATGGAGTCTAATCGCCAAAGACTCTCACATTTTAACCTATTGTGCACCATGTTAAATTATTATTATTTTCACCTTCTCTCCTGATGAAATATGTCATGTGTCATGTTAAGGTATCTTTTGTTCTCATGTAAAGGTCATATGGTCATAGTTAATCATAATGTGGTACTTGATATAATGTGGTGACTATAATGTTGTTGTAGTATTACTTGTAGGGTTCTCTGATTAACTGACTACAGTATGAGCCTCTCTTTTTAATGTGTAGTCTACTCCTTTCTTTCACCTTCCCTTAATGAACCATATTGGCTTTATGCCTTATAACTGTTCCTGACATCCTGATTGTTTTACCTTTATAGAGGAATTGGTATTTTGAGTCGGTATGTTAAATGTGAAGCTACAGCTGGTTTTTAAAGGACTCGGGAGATGTGAGCTCCGGTGCAGGACTGGGTGAGCAGACAAGAGAGTTTTGGATGTATTGTAGTTTGTTAAGGATTTTGGTGGGTGTGCCTCCAGTTGTAATGCTATGCTAAGCTAATAAAATGTTGAACTAGTCCTTTTGTTTTGACTTCACACCAGAGCTGTATTTTTAAATGGAAATGGTGAAATTGCATGAAATAATGACACAACACGGACATCTCTCAGCCAAAACTAATATGTTTTTCGTTCTCATGGACCCTCTCATATGGGAAGCAACCTTTCAAAACTTCTTTTGTCTATATTTTTCAGGAATGGGCCCAGTGCATATGAATGAGGTGCAGTGCACTGGATTTGAGAAGTCTATCACAGAGTGTGTCTTCAACAAGGAGGCTCTTGGTTGCAGCCATGAGGAGGATGCAGCCGTCAGATGCAACGTTCCTTCTATGGGCTTCCAGCAGTCGGTGAGCCTCAGCGTTGTTTCAATCAAACATAACAACAACATATTCTCACTTAAAAACACGATTGTTTAGTTTGTACCCACTACAACAGGATGCTAGATTTGTCTTTTCATGTATTTCACACATATGTCTGGCCTGCAGACCACTTAGTGTTAACAAACGTTGAGGATATGTTGCACATCATATATATATAGTCATCAGCTTTTATATTCAGTGCTCATCATATTTTTCAAAAATCCTTCCAGATCTTGGCCCTCAGTTCCTTCTCTGACAACAGAGATTCTGGCACCTGGAGAATCTTTCACCAGGTTCTTCATAATTGGGCAAGCCTTATCTTCCAACCTAGGGATTCTTGTTTCTGCTTCGGTTATTCCACTGCCACCATTTTTAAGTTTTGTTCAGAGACTCAATACCATTTTTCTAACAAATCCTTCAAACAATACAATGATATTAGTTGTTTATTCCTATCCTCTAATACAGCACACAGAAGCGTTTAATAAATTAGCGCCCCTAGCATTGGCAGAAAATAAGACCTTATATCTAAACCGGCGAGCGTAACTCGCGGTTTTAAACACATCGTTAACATTGTGATACAATCGCAGTATGGTTAGGTTTAGGCACAAACACTATTCAGTTAAGTTTAGAAAACGATTGTGGTTTGGGTTCCGGTTACGCACGTGACGCAGAAGTGACGTAGCTCCGTTTGTTCCGTAAAATAAAATAAAAACTTGCTGTTTATTTCAAACAGTACTCAAACCCCAGTCTCTTGGGTGAAGAGCCGTCATAACAACTACAGCCACTAGAGGGTGCGGTCACTATAATCGTAAATATAAGTCTTAATTGCTGCATGAACAAACAACTTATGTGGGTGTTTTTCGGGGGAGGACAGTCTCCTTTTTTTACGACATTGACCTCTTCAACGTCCTCAATGCTAGATACGACCATGCCTGAGTTGCAAAAGCTTCTTACATCAACAGTTCACTAAAGGATTGACTAAAACCTGCATTTTTAAGTAGGCTGGGAGGGAAGACAAGGTCCTTCTTCTCCTATATGGCCATCTTGAGCAGGTGAAGAATGTGACCCCTATTTTGTTTTCCTATTTTAAATAATGATATGTAAACGTCCTGCATTAGTACTGATCATTTCACAGTTTCTCACTGCTATTTTTTCGGCATTCTTTACTGCATTTATTTTGCACATCCTTGTAGTGTTTCAAGTCATAATTAGTTTTTTATACTGTACATATCATGCATGTATTACCTTTTAAAGTTTTTACCAAAACCTTAGAATATGTTGTCATGTATGCTGGGTTTGTTACTTTGCAGTAACTTGTTACTATTACCAAATATCCTATAAGTATATATAAGTCGGTGCCTTTGTTGTGTTTTTTTCGTGCCCATAGCTGCGTCTGAGTGGAGGTCGTAACCCCTACGAGGGCCGTGTGGAGGTGCTGGTGGAGAGGAATGGTTCCCTGGTGTGGGGGACGGTGTGCAGTGAAAGCTGGGGAACCATGGAGGCCATGGTGGTCTGCAGACAGCTGGGCCTGGGCTTTGCCAGCAACGCTTTCCAGGTACGAGATGCAGCAGCCAGGAGGTGGGAATCAGCCTGGGTTTGGGTTTGTTCTAAAAGTAACAGGATTTTTCTTCATTCAGTTCAAATGTTACAACCTTTGAAGTAAATATCTGAAATGTTTAAGAAGAAAACCAACACATGTTGTATATTGTGTTTAATGTTCTTCCAGTCTAACTAATCAAACCTAGACAGTACAAATCTGAACACAGGATCTTCCGCAGGAAATCCCAGTTTAACCCTGATTTGTCATTGTGCTTCACAATTAAAATAATTATTTTCTTGCTACATACAGACACCCAAAGTCTTGATAAATGTATTACTGTGTGCACGCCATTTCTCACTAATAACTGGAAAACACTGTAATGTGTTAATGAAAGGGAACATAGTTCGGAGACAGTTGTTTGAGTTTAGTTAGTTGTATTGAGTTGTTGTTTTCCAGACGATTACAATTATAATCTATTGAAACCTAATCAATCATCGATTTACTTTTGACTAACTTAACTTTATTCTCTATCTCCATTTTCCCTAAAAGAAAATAATCCAATAATTTCCTACGAATTATGTAGCTACAGTACATATCAATTAAAAGTACTTTTGCATTTGAATTTGAATCATGTCCTGTTTTTAAGTAATTTCTAATGAAATGGAAAAGGCCTTAATCATTGTCATTTCTATAGTTGTTGGTTTTGAAAGATTTCACAGAAGAAGCTTGACAGAATATTTTACTTGCCATTATAAAAACAAATCATTTTCATTAGAAACAAGCTAAAGTCAGGACATAATTCAAATGCAAAAATGCAGTATGCAATTTCTTTTT
>CM042314.1:48111137-48128637 GCA_023566125.1 Zingel zingel
AAAAGGAAGTTTTTCCTCGCTGCTGTCACACCAAATGCATGCTCTCAGGGGGTATTGTTGGGTCTCTGTAAATTATAGTGTGTTCTATCTGTAAAGTGTCCTGAGATATGTTATGATAGTTATGATTTGACACTATAAATACAATTGAATTTAATTAAAATGTGTCTACATTTGCTCTTCACATTGAGTTTTAATCCAACAAATTAAATTATTTCTGCCTCTGGAGAAGCTCTGCCTCTGTGAAAAGTTTGCATAACCGAAACTCCAATGTCCCTTTCTGAAACACAAGAGGGCTCATTTACTTTAAGTGCCAGAGCTTTTCTGTTTTTTTCGTGGTTTTCGGCCATATGTTTCTAAATATGTGTTGTCTCTGTCTGCTTCTCTGTGGTTTCTCCTTCATCCTCCTGTGCACAGCGGCTCCTGACCTGGTGTTGAACCCTCAGGTGGTGGAGCAGACCACCTACATGGAAGACAGGCCTATGTTCATGCTGCAATGTGCGCACGAGGAGGACTGTCTGTCCTCCACCGCCAACCAGGTGCCGGCCAACTCCTACCGCCGCCTGTTGCGCTTCTCCTCCCAGATCCACAACAACGGCCAGTCTGACTTCCGGCCCAAAGCTGGCAGACACTCGTGGGTGTGGCACGACTGTCACAGGTTAGTGTCACTGAGTACACAGGCTCTTTTATATGTCCTTGGCTTTTATCCCAGATTTCACCATATGATAACAAATGTAAAGAATTTTACAGTAGAAATCTTTTTTAATTTACTGGACACCAGCACCAAATCTACAGAAGAGGTTTAGGGCCAATGTGAAAAATGTATTAGAGTTCTCAGAGTTTAAAGTCAGAATTCTGACTTTAATCCACAATTCTGACATTAAACTCAGAACTTAACTACATTATTCCTAACCCTAACAAATAACCCCGTGCAAACCATGTCTTTGCTAATGGTGGTGAAATTGTCTGTCATTCTATTAAACTTCCAAATATTCTTTACTAATTTCATATTACTATTTTGGGAAATATGGTTATGGAAATAAGTTTGTTTTGCTTTCTGCCTGAGAGTTGGATGATACATCTGTGTGTGTGTGTGTGTGTGTGTGTGTGTGTGTGTGTGTGTGTGTGTGTGTGTGTGTGTGTGTGTGTGTGTGTGTGTGTGTTAGGTACAGAGCAGAGCCAGGAGGCGAATAGCTTAGCATACACCAGCACCTCTAAAGCTCACTTGTGAACATGTGATATATTGTTAGTTTAATCAGTACATAAACAAAGATGTGTAAATGGCAGTTTATTGTTTTATGGGGAGTTACATTTAGTTCATAGTTTTCTTTTTGATGCTGCCTTTTTTAAATCAAGTAATTGTTTATTTCTCACACTGCACTGTAATTTTAATTATTGTATTTCATACCTGCCTTATTCTATTGTAGCTGTTTTGATTTTAGCTGTTTTCTCTTTAATGAAGATTTTTAATTGGTAACATCTCTTTAATGTTTTATGTAGAGCACTTTGAATTGCCTTGTTGCAGAAATGTGCTATATAAATAGGCTTAAATGGATTAAAATAGGCCTTGCCTGCCTTACATGATGGAACTATTTCTTGACGACCAACAGCTGGACATAATGATGTCACAAGTTTGGTACCATTGTGCCTGTATAGAGACATATACTAAAACCTGTGATCCTTGACTATATCTGGCAACTTGCGCTATAGCCATAGAGGCTGCACGGAAGTGCTGGGTGGATGGATAGTGTAGGTGTTGTTCGACAAGAAATAGTTCCAGCATGTAACTTCCACTCAAAGCACCAATTGTAATTTTTGCATTTCTCTTTGTATACAGATTGAACAAAGACAATATGAACTATGAATCATTGATCGTTGTTGGTAGAGGTAATTCTTAACTTTAACTTTTATTCCCACACTTCCGTAACCTTACTTTTGAACATCACAGCAATCAAATCACCAGAACTGCGTGCACCTCAAAAACATTGCCCGTCTCCGCATATCACTCACCTTCTCTGCTGCCGAAACTCTCATCAATGCATTCATTGCATTTCAGAATCAACTACTGCAATAGCATTTTCTATGGTTCATCTGCAAAAGCCCTGAATAAACTTTAATACATCCAAAACTCTGCTGCCAGCTTCCTTACCCACACCAGCTCCCGAATCTCCACTGGCTCCCTGTTTTCCAACGCATCCAGTTTAAAGTCCTCCTCCTCACCCACAAAGCCCTCCATAAGCAGGCTCCTTCCTACCTCACATACCTGCTCCACCGCCACAATCAAACCCCCCCCTCCCCAACCTCTGCTCCTCCGACAGAATCCTCTCCACATCACTTAGGACCAAGCACCGAACCTGGGGTCACCATCGCAGCCCCCTCCCTCTGGAACTACCCATACACATCCATGACTGTACTGACCTGGACACATTCAAAGACACATTTAAATCACTTATCAAAATATCCTTCCCCCTCTAATAATATTACATTTCAACTGCTGTTATTTGCTGGTTTGATTGTTTCACTTGCTTTTAATGTACTTAATGTACTGGTGTTATTGTAAAGTGTCCTTGAGAACTTTAAAAAAAAAAGTGCTTTTTAAATGTATTATAATAATAATAATAATAATAATTATTATTATTATTATTATTAGTAGTAGTAGTAGTAGTAGTAGTAGTAGTAGTAGTAGTAGTAGTATTAACTAGCCAGGCTAGCCATTTTTCCATTTCTCCTCGTCTTTATGCTAAGCTAAGCTAAGCTAATCACTTCCTGGCACCAACTCTGTACTTTACACACAGACATTGAATGAGCTTCTTTCATAACTCGCAGAAAGAAATGTGTGTATTTCCCAGAATGTTGAGGGGTTTCCTTATTTAATAAACTGCTAGACCAGCTCAAAGAAATTCAGGATGGCATGTGGAAAGTTGTAATGTCCCACGGTGACGTCTGTGCTGTTTCAAATCTTTTTTAACCCTCACAAGAAACTTGTAATAAAATATTGAAATAAAAAAATTTGAGTGATAGGAAAATTTTAAGATATTTAAGGACACAATAGTGCAACCTTTTTTTACAGAACAATGTGCCTACTGAAATGCATATGGCATTTATCATACAATTTAATTTGTGGAAGCAGTTGTAACCAGTTTATATTCCAGGAACGTAAATCGCAAGTTAATTATAAATTTACAAGCATTTCCTTTGTAAACCTCATAGTAGAATAGGACATTTGAATGATTCAGAAATAGCACCTCAAATTAGACCTAATTCAAAGAAAGACAGATGACTCAGCCCCAATCATGTTTCTGGAGCAGCTTTACCCTTCCATATGTTGTTCTGCCCTGTAATTGGCCCTGTGCTGTAAAATTAAGCTACTATACAAAAAGTCCCACATTTGTGTGGTTCCTGTGTTGGCTGGAGGAACAGTTCAGTGTTGGCAGCTTCCCACAGTCACCAGCTTTCCACATGTCAAACCTTTGGCACTTTTGAGTGGCAGAACTTGACGGAGCTTATCAGGCCAAAATCAAACCATTTACAAGAAATGTTTTACATTGCAGATGACAATTTGCAATTTTCTTTTTTCTTGGTGCTCTTTCGTCAGCAGACTAGAGCTACAATAGACAACAAGAAGTGCCATTCTTGTACTTGACATTTTGAGCCTGACTTTAATAAAAAAATACATTTCTGTCTGTGTGTGTAGGCATTATCACAGCATGGAGGTGTTTACCCTATATGACCTGTTCTCCCTCAATGGAACCAAAGTGGCAGAAGGACACAAAGCAAGTTTTTGCCTGGAGGACTCAGAGTGTGATGAAGGTGAGAACCAAAAAAGTATTCTTACTTTGATTTCACAATGTGAATAAACTTTGACTTTTCAAAAATGTGTCAGAAACAATCATTTCTCACAGTCAATAATGTGTTTTTAAAGCTGCAACAATCAATATTTTTATTTTTAAAATGGTTATGATTGTAATGTAAAAGGGGTCACTTGTAGTCACAAATGCACAGAGAATTATCTCCCTAGTCTGCAGTTCCCCTCACATCTAGAGATGTTTCTAGCATCTTTCATCTATTTTGGCTTTATGACTTTACTGTTTTGGTTCACTCTTACTGCTCTCCTCAACCTCGTTTCTAGCCAAAAGGCAGCTGTTTTTCGGCAGTTCTGATAAACCCACTGTACACTACCTGCCCAGCACCAAACAGCAGACAGACAACTGCTAAATGCTCCACTATGTTTACCTACCTCTAAAGGGTAAGTATTGGAGCATTTGGTAGCTTAAGAGCCAGGTATTTTTTTTCAGATATTGGTGGAAACCAATACTGATACTGAGCAAGTCTGAGTCTCTGTCATTGCTAGACCTATCTCCACAGCGCTGCAGACTAAGGTCTGGCTACACGACACATTCCAGGATAGGAGAAATAACACTCTGGGTTGTTTGCATTTCTTTAAACCAGTCGCAATCATCTTGGTGCTAAGCTCCGGACCAAGTAACAGCACCTCTGCAAAATGGTCTTGGGAAGGAACTTGTTTTAGTTGAATATTTGCACCCCGCAAAATACATACAATATTAAATTAAGTAAACTGTTCAAAATACAGTAACGTGAGATAGCAATCCCACCAATAGGTCCCAAAATGTCCCGGTTGGATAGTAAAAGCCGTGAACAAATCCTTTGTAAATCTTGAAATCATTCCCTGAAAGAACCAAACAGGTTTGCCATGTTGCACAATCCAATTTTTTTCCAAAACTTGCCATTTTCAGCGTGTAGCTTGCTAGCTCGAAGTTTGTTTACCGAAGGGAAGGGATTTTGAGAACGGCAACATGCTGGATGTCAGGCTATTATCCTGGAAATGTACTTCCGTTGATCCAGAGTAAAACAGAGCTGAAAGGAGAGTGAATATTGGACTTACACTCATCATAGGGCTGGATGATTAATCGAAAATGTATCGACATCGAAATTCTGAAGCTATTATCGATGATAATTTTGATAATTTATTCCTTTTGATAGGCATACTTTCTCCTTTAAAACATTCTACCGCGTGTGTAGTCACATGACTTTGCCCGGTCCAGTCAGCCACATGGAAAGCATAATGGAGGATAACTCAAACACAGAGTCCGAGTCAACTGAGCAACTTGTGCCCAAAAAAAACACTGCCTCTGGCGTCTGGAAACATTTTGGCTTCAGAAAAGATGATTTAGAACAACATGATTAATTATCGTTCATTTATTGTTAACGAGGTAAAATGTGCAATTAATCGTGATTTTGATTTTCGGTCATATCGTGCAAACCTAACTCATCAGTTATTCTGACACACGATAACAAATAAATGCTAATGTTGCTCTGTGTCTTTAGGGTGTGTAAATGAGCAACTGTTCACTAACATTGTCATGATAACATCTTCATTAGATGATAATATGTCAATGTTGTGTTTACAGCTTGTTCCACTGCCCCCAAGTGGCCAAAAAATAATAATTAATGCAGCTATAACATTTTATAAATGGTTCTCAGAGGGTTTTTTTGCCAGCATTTTTTCATTTTGAAATGTCTTATTGCAGGTATTGAAAAGAGATATGAATGTGCTAACTTTGGAGATCAAGGCATCACTGTGGGCTGCTGGGATACCTACAGGCATGACATTGACTGCCAGTGGGTTGATATAACTGATATCAAACCTGGAGATTACATTTTCCAGGTAATGTTTCCCATGTTCTGTTGTTATTTTTTCTCTAAATAAAGAGTAAAATGATCTACACACTGCAGCCATTAGTGCTGGCCTCTCACAGCAATCCTTGATGTGTACATGTTCTTCCTCTCACAGATAGTAATTAATCCCAACTATGAGGTACCTGAGTCAGACTACACCAATAACATCATGAAATGCAGATGTCGATATGATGGCCATCGTGTGTGGATGTACAGCTGCCATAATGGTAAGACCTCACAATTATTTGGAGGAATATCTACTGTCCTTTTAATGTTGATAATCAAATTATTTAAAGGATTATTAATTAGGTTTTCTTTTTTTAAAACATGCACCCTATTTTCCTGTTTTTGTGTCTGAGTGACTGACGGGAACAACAATCTTGGACATTGGTCCAGTATTAAAGGTGCTCTAAGCGATGTCACACGTTTTTTTAGGCAACAACATTTTTTGTCACATACAGCAAACATCTCCTCACTATCCGCTAGCTGCCTGTCCCCTGAACACACTGTAAAAAAAACGCGGTCTCTATAGACAGCTCAGGCTCCACAAACGGCAACAAAAACAAACTGCGCCAACCTGCACCACGAAACAACAGTGTTCCAGCCAATAATCGACAAGAAGGATTTGGGGGTGGGGGTTTGGGGGTTAGAACACGGAAGGCAGGGGACGGGATGAGGAGGAGGGAGGGGCGAGCTAGCCTCCGTTTTGTTTGACAATACTTTGAACGTCAACAAGTGACATCACCCAACATCGCTTAGAGCACCTTTAAGCAAGATCGCTGCAGTCGGCAGTCAGCGAAACAAGCTACAATGTAAGTTATTGGGAAATTGCACACCTTCGTTTTACGTCAACGAAAGTGCTTGTTTTTCCACTGACATGCTCAAATTATTGTTCTAAGTGTCTGACAACACTATGGAAATGATTCCTTCAAAGGTCCACCTTTCTTTTAAAGAGTAAGATCCTTTTTTTATCGCTAAACCCACCAGACTCCATGTATTTAAACAGTAATTTTATCGTCATAAAATGCACTTCATTCAGAGCCGACAGACACAAACAAAACTATGAATAGCCATCTTGGTTTGTCTTTCCACTTTTCCAACAATCACTACTGGGGTTTGGTTGAAATAAACACATAATTTAACGGTTTACAAGTGAAAATATGTATTATAACAAGTATTGTTTATTTAAATGAAGTCCGGTGGGTTTAGTGAAGCAATCTCAGAGCTGTTTCTGGTTAAACAAAGAGGATTTTACTCTTTAAAAAGGTCTATCTCTGTAGGGATCCTTTCCATAATGCTGTCAGACACTTATAATAACAATCCGAGCTTTTCAGTGGCAAAAACAGCACTTTTAGTGAATGAAATTGACGATGCACATTTGCCCAATAGGATTACATTGGAGCGTGGCTCACGGCTGCCGGGTCTCGCTCAATTCTGGACCTTACTGAGATCCGTCATGTATTGTCATTCACTATTTATTTTACTAAGTTATTTGTAATTATATAGTTCTAAAGGTCCATACAATAGCTTTTTCTGAAGCTTTCGGCCCTATGTCATGGTCTTCATCTGTTGATCGGAGTTTGCTCAGTTCTCTCTGGAGTCGGTACAGTTATCATCACATGACCTGTATGAAACTTTTGGTTACATGAGAACAGGTAATCATATGGTCTTAGTGTGACTCCATGCTCTGATGAGATGGGGCCGAAAGCTTCAGAAAAAGCAGTTGAAAGCTATTGAAAAAGCTTATAAGTAGACCTTGACAAAGGTATGTTACCAAATACATTGTTGTTACACTAATTGAGAAGTCTAGTCTGAGCAGGGCAGAAATCCTCTACATTTATCACTGGAGGTGATTGAAACTGTTGGTATCAGGTGTGAAACAAGGACTAAAGTGTGGAGGTGGTAACTCTCTCTGTCTCTGCTAGGTGGCTCATTAAGCACTGAAACTGAACAGACGTTCCCAGGCCTTCTCAACAACCAGGTGACCCACAGGTAAAGACAAAGCAGAGGAGAGGAGTCGACTGGCCGACCCCCCGCCATCCCTCACCTTGACACCATCTGAAGCCCACCAACCACTACACATCTCCCTCTGTGGTGGATTCCACTTGCCAGTCCTGCCCTGGTACAAATCAGCTTTTTATGTTCGACCCCAAACCCCTCCTTTCCCACCCAGCTGAAATAATATATGATTCCCCCTACTGTCCAAAAAGTGGCAGCTAAAGCCTTACCAACACTTCCAACCTCGCTGGTTAAGATCAAGAGTGGCGAAGCTCTCCTTCTGCCCTGTGACTTTTGTTTTGGTTTTTGAACAAGTGATGAAATATACGTGCCAGAGGCAGGTATTTTACAAAAGGTACAGCATTGGGCAATGTCATTTTGAAGTGCAGCACATTAACAAAACCCTGCTGCAACACTTTTTGTTCAAAGCTCATCCTGGAGAGGTTGGATGTCAATGCTAGGTCGCCTGAGGATTGAGAGGTATCATCAAAAACAACAGCGGTGGTTTGTCTTTGGAAATAAATGCAGTGTGTGGGAAGCAATTTGAGTTAGTCCAGAAATTATTATTGAAAAAATTATTTGAGAAAGATTTAGCTCACAGGTTTACCTATAATTTACATTACAGTATGCATTGTCATTGTTTGACCAGCACTGTTAGATAGCTTTCCAGTTATTTTGCACACTTAGCAAAAAAATACTGATTTAAAATTGGGTTATGTCTTCCGTTTGGTAAATGGGGCCTTTTCGAACTGACTGAGATCAATCTCAGTTCCAAGACATTGTCTTACGCTTTCCTTTTTATGATCTGTAGCAATATTTTGCTTTTGAAGCTAATATGGGACCTCACATTTCTTTTTTCTCATGTTTAGTGTCTTTATGCTGATGTGAGAGGAGGAATCTCTCACATTCATTACACCTACCATCTTTAAAGAGCAATTTAACGCCACCTATAAATCTTGAACATTAAAGAGAAAATAGAGATAATCTGCAGAAGTATGACTGGCTAGCACTTCAGTGGTTAGCTCCCCAGACAGCTACCAACTAGCCCTAAGACTATAGTCACTATGTCACTAAACTTCTAGAAAATTTCGCAAAGACGCACTAATCGATTTTGCTGTACCACTTTCTGGTATGACTATGCCTTAAAGCAGTAACACCATTGTTCTATCATAGGCTAACAGCCAACTAGACTCAACTTCAGCTTGCCTGTATCCAAAGGCAACGTCTAGGAAAGATGTTCGAAGTGTAGCTCTACATTACTTTGGCACAATTTGGAAATGTGTGACTGAAAATATTTTAGATAGCACAAAGCTAAACTCCCAGGAACTCCTCTCCCCACTCACGTTTCACACTATACATCCGTGGTTCCACATCGCTGTCTTCCGGCAAGTCACCTTGCGGGATTTCAGAATGAGACGTCACCATCTTCCCATAATGTAGTCAGACACTTATAATACCAATCTGCGCCTGTCGGTGGCATAAACAACAATTTTTAGTGGACGTACATTTACGGGGGTTTCATTGCTGCCCGGTTTGCAGCGGCCAGTTACAGCATTCTCGCTCAATACTGGACCAATTTCAAAGATTTTTGTTCACATTAGACACAAAATCATGGGCCAGTGTTGAAAACAGGCTTGTGCAAAATTCAGAATTTCAGAATTGGCCTCTATTCAATTCATGAATTGGAAATTGAATTGAATTGACTCCGCCCAACAGGAAGTTGAATTTGAATTTGAATTTGAACTTGAATTTGAATTTGAATGACAGGAAGTGGAATTAAATTCATGGCAATTCAAAGAAATTCCACACAGTCACACAACAGAAAGAATGTGCTGAATCCCACATACATTCAGTGTTAGGAAGGTTACTTTGGAAATGTAATTGCTTACTGTTATAAGTTACCCATTATAAATGTGGTTTGGATTACTTTATTTGGATTACTTTATCAATGCAAAGCAATTTCCTTTTAATTTGATTAGTAATTGAATTACACATTTTACCTCAGTAATACAACAAAATACAATTACATTAATTTTGTAATTTAATAACATAATTGCATTACACGTAACTAGTCACTCCTCAACCCTGCATACATTTTGTTCCAAAATATAGATCACTCTTTAAGAGAACAAATATTTCTATTAATTGCACAATTGACAGAATTGTTTTCTTGATTTACAATAAGTAATAAGTAAAAAGTGTGCTTGCATGCTTTCAAACACATATGATAGCCAGTGTTGGGGGTAACTCCTTACGAAGTAATGCCAGTAGTCACATTTGGCTATAACTGAGTAATGTAACACATTAATGTTACTGTTGTGATGTGAGTTGAAGGTGTGTTTAAGCCCTTTATGAGCTATATGCCAGGCTCTTGCTGTGTTGCGCTACAGTAATGTAATGACTAGAGTAATGAGTTACTAGCCATAGAGAATAACAAGTAAGGTAATGCATTATGTTTTTTAGTTTTTTTTTAAAGTGAATAATGTGTATTACACGTTCTTAAGTAGTGACCCCAACACTGATGATATCAAATATCAGTAGCATAATACCATCAAGAGATGGTTTTCAAAATAAATTAAAAGGCTGTCTGTCTGTTAACTTACTCAGAGATGGTTTTGAAATTTGAAGTAGCCTCAAATCTATAAACGTTTGTAATCTGAAGTTGTAAGGGACTTCTGAAACGTAAAGGTCCAGCGTTGACCATCAAATTGTGTAGAAAAGAAGCTTTTAAACAAATGTCCACCTCATATTGTTGGGCAACCATTTTAAATAATTGGTTAAAGTAAAGCATTCTGGGAAATGGAGTCATGTTTCGTCATGTTCCACAAAATGTTTACACAATTACAATAAATCAAACTTAATTATTTGTTCCGTGACTATAGCTTTTATACTTTTTCATTACTGGGGGAAAACATTTCCTGTTAATGTAATCTGTTCAAGTAGTTCAAACTAATATCATTTATAGAATATGTAATGCAATCATATCTGACATATATTGTAAAGCTTCACTGTTAAACACTTCACTTAAATTATGTATATGAATTTATTTGAATTTTTTATTGAATTGCAATTCTGCTTCCTTTAATTCAAATTCGAATTGTAATTCTAGATCCTGTTTTTGACATCAATTCAAATTCAAGAATTGAATTGGAATTTAGGAGTCATTCTCAATTCAATTCTGAATTGTGCACAAGCCTGTTTGAAAAATACTGAAATTCCACTTTAATACACTTCAGTCTATATGTTACTTAAGCGTGTCTTAAGTCTCAGACAGTGGCACTCTACAGGAGGATCATAGGACTGTTCTACAGTAACATACTTTCAAATAAAGGAAGGTTTCAGCGATTACCTCACTGCCATATATGTTGCTTTTACAAGGAAACAGATGAGCACAGATATCCTCTTAGAGAAAGCTCATGAATAACATTTCCCCCATGTTAGAGTTGCAGATATTAATTACTTACTGTTATTGAAGTTAGTTTTTTTTTTTAAAGATTTATTCCTTTAAAAAAATATATGTTACGTACAATATTATGTGTGAATCCTATTTTATTTTAGTATGTTTTATAATGGTGCTATCAAACTGGTCCTCTGTTTTCTGAGGGTACAGTACATGTTGAACAGCTACATTATGTATACTAACAGTATACTTGAACTGAGTGTAAGGAACAATTTGCTTTGTGTGTTAAACTATAATAAATGTCTGAGTTAAGGAGCAACCAAATATTTGCTGTACAGTGTATTCATTATTTTTCTTTTTTATATGTGCATGTATTGTGTTCATTTTTCAACATCATGATATCTTAACATCAAATAACATTTACATCTTTCCCTGACTGCATTTAAACCATTGTGTGACAATAAAAAAACAGAGGATAATCATTAAAATGCACAGTGACTTTTGCTCACCACACTGCCATCATCAAAGTAAAAGATTTTCCTTCTTGTTGCAGTCGATTTCCCAAGAGACTGCTTTTTTTTAAACAATCAGTCATCTGTGGCAGCATTTACTGCCACATGTGTGATTTTTAACATACCAACATTCTGCTCCAAAAGTACCTTTCAGACTCCATACCCTGTAAAAATTGGAACATGGGCATGAGTGTTTGTTAACTAACGGGAGTCTGCGATTCTGGAGGATGATTGTTGATATTTAAACTCAACACTCAGACTCATAGACTCCTTCCATCTGTGCTCCTTCAGAATGTTAGCATGTGCCAGATTTACCACCCTTCCTTTCTCTTTATACATCCATGGCCTTTCCCCTGAGCTGTGCACAAGAATGAACGGAATAGTGTTTGGTCCAAGCCACTTTGTTTGTTTCCCATTTACAGAGCCCGGGCTGTTGTGAAAACCGTATTTTCTTCGGCGCACACAAAGTATGAACAGCTGGCGGATTGTGAGGAGATATTCACTGAATTTGACACAAAGTGTGTTGGTATAGAATCGCAGACTTCACCTTTAAGATAAACAAGTAGTGAACAGTTAATCACATAAACAACATGGCAAGCAGACACTTTCATACACAGTCATTTGCTCCTTGCATGTACCATTTGACAGTGGTGGAATGTAACTACTCGAGTACAGTACCCTGTTTAAGTACAATCTTGTACTTGAGTATACAGTGAGGAAAATAAGTATTTAAACACCCTGCTATTTTGCAGGTTCTCCCACTTGGAAATCATGGAGGGGTCTGAAATTGTCATCGTAGGTGCATGTCCACTGTGAGAGACATAATCTAAAAAAAAAAATCCAGAAATCACAATGTATGATTTTTTAACTATTTTTTGTATGATACAGCTGCAAATAAGTATTTCAACACCTGAGAATATCAATGTTAATATTTGGAAAAGTAGCCTTTGTTTGCAATTACAGTTGTCAAACGTTTCCTGTAGTTTTTCACCAGGTTTGCACACACTGCAGGAGGGAGTTTGGCCCACTCCTCCACACAGATCTTCTCTAGATCAGTCAGGTTTCTGGGCTGTCGCTGAGAAACACGGAGCTTGAGCTCTCTCCAAAGATTCTGTATTGGGTTTAGGTCTGGAGACTGGCTAGGCCACGCCAGAACCTTGATATGCTTCTTACAGAGCCATTCCTTGGTTATCCTGGCTGTGTGCTTCGGGTGCTACTCATCATTCTTCTTCCTCCAAACACGGTTAGTGGAATTATGACCAAAAAGTTCTATTTTGGTCTCATCTGACCACATGACTTTCTCCCATGACTCCTCTGGATCATCCAAATGGTCATTGGCAAACTTAAGACGGGCCTTGACATGTGCTGGTTTAAGCAGGGGAACCTTCCGTGCCATGCATGATTTCAAACCATGACGTCTTAGTGTATTACCAACAGTAACCTTGGAAACGGTGGTCCCAGCTCTTTTCAGGTCATTGACCAGCTCCTCCCGTGTTGTCCTGGGCTGATTTCTCACCTTTCTTAGGATCATTGAGACCCCACGAGGTGAGATCTTGCATGGAGCCCCAGTCCGAGGGAGATTGACAGTCATGTTTAGCTTCTTCCATTTTCTAATGATTGCTCCAACAGTGGACCTTTTTTCACCAAGCTGCTTGGCAATTTCCCCGTAGCCCTTTCCAGCCTTGTGGAGGTGTACAATTTTGTCTCTAGTGTCTTTGGACAGCTCTTTGGTCTTGGCCATGTTAGTAGTTGGATTCTTACTGATTGTATGGGGTGGACAGGTGTCTTTATGCAGCTAACGACCTCAAACAGGTGCATCTAATTTAGGATAATAAATGGAGTGGAGGTGGACATTTTAAAGGCAGACTAACAGGTCTTTGAGGGTCAGAATTCTAGCTGATAGACAGGTGTTGAAATACTTATTTGCAGCTGTATCATACAAATAAATAGTTAAAAAGTCATACATTGTGATTTCTGGATTTTTGTTTTTAGATTATGTCTCTCACAGTGGACATGCACCTACAATGACAATTTCAGACCCCTCCATGATTTCCAAGTGGGAGAACCTGCAAAATAGCAGGGTGTTCAAATACTTATTTTCCTCACTGTATATTTTTTGTGCTACTTTATAATGTTTAACTCTACTACATTTCGAGGTAAATATTGTTCCTTTTACACTACATATGTGACAACATTAGTTAGTAGTCATGATATATTATTATATGTTAAGCTACGAAACAGTATATAAAGTAATTAAAATGTGTCCCACCTTTACAAGCTGCAATATGTATATGATATGATATAAAATGGGCCATACTGCATAGTGAGTACTTTTACTTTTGGTACTTTATATTTTGGGTTCAAGGTACATCGGGGTGGGGGGCAGTGGTGGAATGTAACTAAGTACATTTACTCAAGTACTGTACTTAAGTACAAATATGAGGTACTTGTACTTTACTTGAGTGTTTTCTTTTCATGCCACTTTCTACTTCTACTCATTTCAGAGAGAAATATTGTACATTTTATTCCACTACATTAATCTGACAGCTTTAGTTACTAGTTACTAGTTACTTTACCAATTAAGATTTTTGAACACAACACATGTAGTTTATGAAATACAATGTGTTATTATAAATTAAACTACCCAACAATATATAGACCTACAAGCACAGCTGAAATGATTAGATGATTAAACAATTAGTTGATTGACACAGCTGCTTTGATCGTTTCCAGTTTCTAAAATGTGAGGATTTTTCTGCATTGAGTATTTTTACTTTTAATACTTTAAGTACATTTTCCTGAGGATACTTATTAACATTTTCAATGCAGGACTTTTACTTGTAACAGAGTATGTTTACACTGTGGTATTAGGGCTTTTACTTAAGTAAAGGATCTGAATACTTCTTCCACCACTAGTCGGGGGTGTTTACATTCTACAAATAAAAGCATACACATGGTGGTTATTTTACAGGCCGATTCAAGTATTTTTAGACTAAACCTATTTAACTTGGACTACCTTTCCTGGCAGTGTGGAAAATGCTTTGAAACTGAAAATTGGGAAATCACATTTAGCAGAATTATAAGTAATTTTCTTGAGAAATTGGGGCTTTTAGCAACCTAGGGGGAGTTTATATTCTACAATTAAGAACATACACATAATGGGCATTGATACAGTGATTCCAGTATTTTTAGACTTCATTATTTACTGTAAATGTAACTACTTTCAGGCCAACAAAAAAGTGAATCAATAAATATTTTAATAATTTAGTAATTCTCCACCATGGTTTTATTGCTAGTAGTGTGGAGAAGGTTTTGAAAAAGCATTTGGACATTAATATTGGAAAATGTAGTGGAGTACAAGGTAAATAAAACTTAGCTTCAGGCAGGAAGCCTTCTCCTTATTCGCCTACTTCCCATTATCAGCTGATTAGGAGTGTTTACTCTTTTAGATAAACTGACCAGATTTAGGCTAAACCTCTAACAACCAATCCCATACTTGCTGTCAATATTTAAATGTTCTCCTCTCTGTTGCCTCCAGTTCATCATTTCCAGTGCCCAGGTCTGAGCTCACCAGTGCTCGCTCCTCTTCTCATTCATCCAGATCTCAGCATCCTCTTCATTCATCACCATCCAACGCATATCCCACTCGTAAAGAGGCACAAAAAGAAAAAGGATCACGGTGAAAATATGACAAAAGATGTGATTGAGAGACTGAAAGACTCGTTCGTAAATACGGACTGGGTGGTTTTTGAAAATAGTACCAAGGACATAAATGAACTTACTGAGTCCGTCTGTGGGTATATACATTTTTGCAGTGATGTGGTTGTACAGGAAAAGAGGGTTAAGGTATATGCAAATTGTAAACCCTGGATGAATTCTGAAATTAAAAAGCTAATTAATGACAAAAGCAAATCCTTTGCTAGGGGAGACAAGAATACACTGAAAAAGATCCATAAAGAACTTAAAAGGGAAATAAATGAAGAGAAATATCGGTATAAATGCGAAATTATTTTTTTTTATAAAAAAATTATTTTAAAGAGAATGATATGAAGAAAGTCTGGGAAGGAATGCGCTTAATGAGTGGATATGCAGGGAAAGGGAAGGGGAACAGATCCCAGTTAAATGGCACAAGGGAATATGCTAATAACCTAAATCGTTTCTATAATATATTTGACAAAATAGACTTCTCTGATGAAAGACAAAGACTTAAGGAAATGATTGGGAGCACAGAGAATGGTGACTATACCCTGCAAACAAACAATCAGGAGGTATATGATATGTATATGAGACTGAAAGCTACCAAAGCAGCAAAAGTATTAAAAGGCTGTGCTTTTCAGTTAGCAAGCATTTTTTCAAGTCTTTTTAATTATTGTTTCTCTTATAAAGTGTTACCTGATTAATGGAAACAATCTTGCATTATACCAGTACCTAAAAAGAATACCGTTGAGTGTATGAATGATCTAAGACCAGTGGCTCTAACCTCCATAGATATGAAGGTATGTGAGGAAATTGTGTTTAATAGTCTGAAGCCTCATGTGGAGCAGTATCTTGACCCCTGCCAATTTGCTTATCAGAAAGGGAGAGGGGCAGAGGATGCCATTTTCTGTAAACTGGACAGTGTCTATGTTCACCTAGATGCAGGGGGATGGTGTGTGAGAATTCTGTACTATGATTTTAGCTCAGCGTTCAATACTATACAACCACACATCATTGTAAATAAGCTTTTGATGATAAAGGTTCCAGGGGTATTTATCCCTTTCATTCTAAATTATTTAGAGAACAGGTCTCAATTTGTTAAGCTAAATTCAAAAGTTAAGTCAGACAAGATCATGACAAACCAGGTTCACCTCAGGGAACTGTTTTATCACCCTTTCTTTTTACCATTTATACTGCAGACTACCGTCCACAGCAGGCAAGCTGTCAAGTTGTTAAATTTGCTGACACAGCGCTCATTGGGTTAATTGAAAATGATGACTATAGTCACTATCAAAATGAGATAAAAGCTTTTGTTGATTATTGCGACACTTATTTCCTAGAACTCAATGTTAAGAAAAATAAAGAATTAGTAATTGATTACAGGAGAAATAAGTACAAGTATTTGGGCATTGTTTTTAATGATAGGCTAACATGGTCAGATCATGTTGACTTATTGATGAAAAAATTAAGTCCACGTGTATACTGTATGAGTAAGTTACAGTTCTTTAAGGTGAATACTGATGTGGTGAGAATGTTTTTTATGTCAGTGATATGTAGTGCTTGGAGCTACTGTGTGGTGGGTTAGGGTGGGAATGCTGGGATAACCGAGAAGGCCAGGATTGATAGAGTGACTAAAAGGGCTGGAAAAATGGTGGGACAGTTAAATACAGTGAATCAAGTATATGACGACCGTCTGGCAAAAATGACTCAGAAAATAGCGAGGGACCTGGGTCACCCTCTCCTTGGTAATTTGACTGGCAGGGTTATGGAACGTAGTGGTTTGCTAAGGCCCCCTGTGACACGAACTAAGCGGTATGTTCTCGCTTTTATACCTCAGACTATCAGACAGCACAACAAGCACTTTAAATGTACATTTTTATAAATTCTGTACTGTATTTATGTATTGTATTGTATATTGTATTTATTGTATTGTATTTATGCTCTATTTTTTATGGGCATTAAGGCATGTATGAGCACTGTAATTTCCATTTTTATGGATGAAATAAACTTGACTTTGACTTTGACCAGGTCCGTATGATATCCATACAAAAATGTATGCACACCAAAACTTATGATATACCACAAAATTAGGAGACCGCTGGCTGGTCATGTGACGCCGGCTGGCTACGAGCTCCATGACGCAGAGCGGCAGTTGCTAGTTGTTTAAGCTGCTACAGACCTTCGTGATGCTGGGCTACAG
>CM042314.1:48136137-48223637 GCA_023566125.1 Zingel zingel
AAATCGGCCAGCTGATGTTACACTACATTAGCTTATCTTAGTCTTCCAAACATCAAAAAAACATAAAACTCTGCGTTTTTAAACAAAACAAATCACAACTACCTACAGTCATACCCATCATGACCTTAACCATTGTGGTGTTACCAGAGGTGTCAAAATTATTCACATTCATTACTGAGGTAGAAGTATAAATACTAGGGTTTAAAAAGACTTCTGTAGAAGTTGAAGTATAAACTCAAGCTTTTCACTCAAGTAAAAGTTTAAAAGTACTGGTTTCAAAACTACTTAAAGTATAAAAGTAAAAGTAATGTAAGGGGAAAAAATTATATCAATATGCTTTTTCAAATTAGACACCGAGTTTTGGAAACAATTAGCTCGTGGTACTTGGGTGCGCAGAGCTTGCAAGCGCATTCGAAAGGAGTTGTTTTTGCATCCAACCATTTTGAAAAATTCTCCCAGGGATATAGAAGGGTTGGCTACCAACCACCTCGCTGGTGCTTGGTTGGGACATTTCACTTGAGTTCTCTTGAGTCTCTGCCAATGACATCTTCGTACTAGGCTATATATGTCTGCTATTTTCTTGCTGGAGTGTGACCTATATATTTATTTGGATAGGTTTTTTTGAACGATGACAAGCCAGAAAAAAAAACAAGCCAAACTGAAATAGGAGTAACAAGGCTATTTTTAAAAATGTAAGGAGTAGAAAGTACAGATAGTTGCGTGAAAATGTAAGGAGTAGAAATAAAAAGTCTGCTGTAAAATAATTACTCTAGTAAAGTATAGATACCCAAAATTTCTACTTAAGTAAGGTAACAAAGTATTTGTACTTCGTTACTAAGTTATGTGGTCAAATTAGAAAAATAAAAGCTTTATCCCTGGGAGCTATAGGTTAGCAGAATGGTCCACTCCATTAGCTGCTGTGTAAAAAAAAAAAACGAAATCCGAGGGCAACCGTGCCCACAGATTACAACTCTGTGGGCACAGTTTACAAAGCCGGGGGCACCATTTAACTTTGCACAGAGATTTGAAACGATTTGGAAATGCTCTTTATTTTCTCAGCTGACACCGCTTCGTAGACGGTCATTTCTATTGCCACTCATTTCCGTTGTTGCTTTTGCATTTGTGTTGTAGCTTTTGCATTTGTGATGTAGCTTTTGTATTTGTGTTGTGGCTTTTGTATTTGTGTTGTAGCATTTGCATTTCTGTTGAACCGTCTCGGCCACCATAAACTTGTACTTGAGTACAGTAATGTGCTCATTTACTTTCCACCACTGCCAGACGCCTTTGACTTAGTACTTGGTCTTTCTTCTCTATTGATTTCATTTTTTTTTATCAATTTAAGCACATATTGTCTTCAATACTTTACCAGAGCATTCTAGTAGAAGTACAAACAGTACAAGTAGTAGTAGGACAGTAGCCCAAATTTTAGAAATACTGTAGTCATAAATCCAAGCAGCCTCTCTACCCCCAAAACATTTTAAAGAGACCTTAAAATCTGTTAAATATTCTATTAATTTAGGATATTTTTCCACATTTGATTAATGTAACTGTTCTATTATATAAAAATGCCCATGCATTTAAACAGTTATATGTCCCAGAGTTTCTCCATGTGAGGGTCTTGTGAGGAGCTTTCTAGGAGGGTTGTCTACTCTAAAAGTAGTAGTTCTTCATTATTTTGGACTGAAAAGTGCCTTCTGAAAAGTTTTGTTTTTTCAACTATGTGTAATCTTAAATTACAAAATGTAAACTACACTTTAGGTCCCCAAATTCCCAGAAAAAAACAACGGCACAGTCCAAGCACAATTTAACAAAAGACTAAATGGTGCAGCACTGACCACTTGTGGCTCAAAACAAACATAGCACTTTTTTCTCTGTAGAAGAAGTGAGTTACAGTAAACTGCATTTGTGACCAATTCATTTATTCTCAAAAGTCAAAAGCACTTATCTACAAAAATGTCTGGTCTACATTAAAGGTGCGGTGTCTTAGAGAGTGCATATGGACATTCTACATATGCATAATATGTATGTGTAATTCTGTACAGGTATTTTCACAGTAATCAACGGGGATGGGTGTTATGGTTTGGAAATTTCTGTTGCCTGTTTTGTTTATTTATGTTGCCCTGTTTAGTTATTTCTGTAGGTTTCCTGTGTTTGTATATTTATTCTGTATTTTTCCTGTTTCATGTCTTGTAAATTTTCCCGTGTTGTGTATTTCCCGGTTTATGTTCTGTTTCCTGTTTTATTTTGATAGTCTGTTTTCTGTCTTGTCTTGTCTAGTTTTACTTTCTGTTCTCCCGCCTTTGTTGATTGTCCTGCCCCACCCTAATGTGTTTCACCTGGTGTATCACCTGTCCCTCATTTTCTCATTCCCTCATCTATTTAACCCACGTGTTCCCTTTGTCTCATGTCAGTTCGTTTTGTATCCTCATGCTGTCAGTTTGTATCCATTTGTTTCCTTTGCCCTGTTCTGCTTTCTAGTGTTCGGTTAGTTTGTTTCAGTCTTGTGTTTTTTTTGTAGTTTTTCCTAGTGCCTCCCAATCTCTGTACTGCCGCCTTGTGTTAAAACCTTCTGCCTGCCTCTCCCTGCGTTTGGGTCCACTCTCCCGTGCAACACACAACAATGGGGGTGAAGGGAGAGCTGCTGCCGTTTTTTTCCTTTTCTGTATGTGTACTTTATTATGTTTGTGTAAAATGGTTATATGTTAAAAATAAATAAACTTAAATGACAAAAAAAACAAAACACTTATCTTCTTCACTGTCATGGTGTACTGGAGAATAGGTTTCACCCTATTACAGGGCTTTCAGAGAAATTTACACTCAAAATCCTACCTACATGTAGTCTAGAGTTTCTAATCTACCAATGCTGCATGTTTCTGCACTGTGGAAGGAAAACCCACACAGACATGGAGAGAAGATGCAGCTATGAGCCAAAGCTGCTTCGCGAAAACAATAGGAGTGGTACATCTTCATACCAAACAATTTTGTTTCCCCATCTGCCACAGACAGATCTCATTTCAAAGCCCACGAGCAGAGGGGAGGGATGTTTACAGTAAAGTCCTATTATATTTTTTCTGCCATAGTACATCCAATAAACCATAAAGCCCATGAATTACAGTTGTCATAAGCACAGTCATTTACAACTGAGACAGTAAGCTTCCCCAAATCTTTATGCGGTCTTTAAATTACAGCTGCTTTCTCTGTAGGAGAACACTAGCTGTGGATGTTGGAGAGAAGCCAGATATTTCTCTGTTTGGGAAATCTGTTGTACTGCAGTGTAAACTGAGCTGAATCACAGAGTACAATGACCTGTGTGGGGTGGGGACTTGCCCTAATGCTGCTGCTTCCCCCAGAGATGTGAAGCCCATCAGACCCAGACAAATGTGCAGTGTCTCTTCTGTAACTGTAGCATTCACACAGAAAGGAAATATCTCTTGTGATTTCCAATGAGTCTTATGTCCAAACTAATACATTTTTATTTTACAATGGCATTTTAAAAGGAAAACAATCTCCATCCACACAAGCCTTTTAGCAGTATTTAAGAATGAATGTGTGTCCATACTAGCACGCTAGTGATGTTAAAGCAGTTACACACTGGGCCGATTATCGGCCGTCGGACAGTCTGGCGAGGTCAGTGACTCGAGTCTGTTCGGTGTGTTCCGTGCCGTTGTCCGTTGGAGGAGCTATCGGCCTTCATTTTCGCCGACCTGAGATGCTCAGTCGGAGACAGGGCAGTCAGGACTCACCCGGAAATGGCAAGCGGGATGAGTGTGACTAAGCCTCTCAAAATCTGATGAAAATCTTTTAAACTGACCTTTGTCGATCTGAAATGAAGACAGATTCAGCAACTGCATGGCCTATTTCTCGCTTAAAATGTTTTGAGAAACACGTTTCGGTGAACTATTTTAGTACAATATGAGATCGTATTGTGAACAAGCCACCATGACAGTCTGGCTTTGAAATTCTGGAGAAAACAAACCCACGTGACGCGTTAGTCCAATCAGCTGCCGGTTATCATTTTTTGGGCGACAATACAGATTAGCACTGCCTGCTGTTATGGAGACGTCGCTTTGGTGTGTTCCGAGGCACTTTTTTGACCAACTCGGGGAGAGTGATCAGTCCAACTGCCTTTTCTGCTGACGGTCGGCCGTCTGGTTGGTGTGTAACTGCCTTTATATTCGCAAACAAATCTTTCTTTTTGAATGACTCTTAAAGAGGTATGAGGTAACTTGATTCGCAAGCGGGAGTGAATCCAAAATCTGTAAATCTGCTTCTGTATGGTTCAATTCAATTACATAGTGTCAAATCATAACAGTATCATAACAATAATAAGGAGTTATCTCAGGACACTTTACAGATAGAGTAGGTCTAGACCACACTATAATTTACAAAGAACCAACAATTCCCCCCAAGAGCAAGCATTTGGTGAGACAGTGGCGAGGAAAAACTTACTTTAAACAGGCAGAAACCTCAGACAGAACCAGGCTCTTGGTGGGTGCCATCTGCTGCTGCTGGTTGAGACACATACAGATATACAGAAATATGATTCATAATAATTATAGCAGTTGGTATGGTAAACAGTGGCAATTATAGTAACAATAAAGATAATAGAACTATGACTATAAATAGTATTAGCAGTGCAGGGCGTCGAGCAGGACCACTGCAGCAGCTGAAACCACGATTAAGGTGCCATCCCAATCCAAGGAAATCTGCAAGGCAACAAAACCTAAGGACTTCGGGGAATAAGCTCAATTAGTAACAAGCATTACTGGGACATGAATAGAGCCCTGCATGGGATAAAAATGTTGGCCCTAGTCCGGCCCATGGCCTGAGATGTCAGGCCCAACCCTTGACCTACAGCTTATTAGAATTTTTGGCCCAAGCCCGACTGTAGCCTATGTTTTTTTTTCTTCTGCCAATACATAGCCTATAGGTCATAGTTCAGTTTTGTTTAGAATTGCAAAGAGTTTATATCTTGTTTCGTTTCTTCATTTCTTCATTAATTTATAAAAATGTTTGAAACATTTTTTTGTTTGTCAAAGTAATGTTTTTATTTTCGGCCGACAGTGAGTAATTTGTTTGGTTGTTTGATCAATTTAGCCTCTTAAATCAACACTTACAGTAAGATCCATAAATACTGTATAAAACACTTAAGGCATATCAAAATGGTAAACGTTTATTAGCAGTAAAAAGACAGTTTTGAATGAGGCTGCTTTGCGAGAGGAGCCTGGAACCTAAAATGAAACGCCGTCGGTAGTAGCCTGCCGGATGAGGACCCAGGAGCCGTCTTTGATGAAACCCGGTGGAGCAAGGGGAGGAGGAGGGTTGCGCTCTTATCCTGAAATGACAACTGAGCAGCAGAGAGAGACAGGTTTAAGACGGGGATGACATGCCGTGATTGGCTCGTGATTTTTCCATGGCTGCTTCTGATTGGTTTAAGACAACTGTGCAAAATTTATGCTCATCCATTTAGAAGAGTGAGAGGTGTTTATGTTTTAGAAGTCTTCCTGAAAGAATTTGCGCTGAGCTCCATTTCAATCAGGAGAGACTTTGTTGCAGATATGCAATGATTTATTGTACATATGCGTGATTAGAAATGTACAGTCTTTGGAGATTAGACTCCATTGTTATATATATATATATATATAAAAATATATATAATAATTGATATAAAGGGGTAGAAAGCCGAAGATTATCCCCCAAAAAGGAACGTGACGTGAACTGGTGAACAAACATACCTAACTGATGCCATGATGAACTGAGAAATGATACAGGCTTGTAGTGAAATAGACCCCAAAAAATAAATAAATAAATAATAAAGAAATGAAAAATAAAAATATGACAATGAATATATGATGATGATGATGATGATGATGATGATGATAGTGGTAACAATAATAATGATGATGAAAATAATAATGATGATGATGGTAATGATGATGGTAACGATAATAATGATAATAATAATGATGATGATGGCAATAATAATGATGATGACAATAATAATGATGACGATGATGATGACGATAAAAACGATAATGAAATGATTAGAATGAAAAATAAAATGAAAATAGTAATGATGATGATGGCAATAATCATGATGATGAAGACAACAATAATGATGATGATGAGAACAATGATGAAATGATTAGAATGAAAATATAATGATGATGATGAAGATGATGATGATGATGATGATCAATATGATGAGAAAAAATGATTAAGAATGATGTAAAATAAAATGATGATAATAATAATAATAACAATAATAATGATGATGACAATAATAATGATGATGACACAATAATGATGATGATGACACAATAATGATGATGATGATGATGATGATGATGATGATGATGAACAATATGATAATGAGATAAAACGATTAAGAATGATGTAAAATAAATGACAATAATAATAATAATAATAATAATAATAATAATAATAACAGCAACAATAATAATAATAATAATAATAATAATAATAATAATAATAATAAAAATGATGATAATAATAATAACGACAATAATAATAATAATAATGACAATAATGATGATGTAATGATAATGAAGATGATGATGACTATGATGATGATTTAAACCTCGGCTGCTGCGTCCGGGTGTTGAAAGCGCTTGAAGTGGCATGAGACTTAAAACCTTGGCTGCTGCGTCCGGGTTTGGCTATTCTCAGCTCACGGCCCGACGGCCGGGTTAGCCTATTCTTATCCTCGGCTCGGCGGCCGGGTTAGCCTGTTCTTATCCTCGGCTCGGCGGCCGGGTTAGCCTATTCTTATCCTCGGCTCGGCGGCCGGGTTAGCCTGTTCTTATCCTCGGCTCGGCGGCCGGGTTAGCCTATTCTTATCCTCGGCTCGGCGGCCGGGTTAGCCTGTTCTTATCCTCGGCTCGGCGGCCGGGTTAGCCTGTTCTTATCCTCGGCTCGGCGGCCGGGTTAGCCTGTTCTTATTCTCGGCTCGGCGGCCGGGTTAGCCTGTTCTTATCCTCGGCTCGGCGGCCGGGTTAGCCTATTCTTATCCTCGGCTCGGCGGCCGGGTTAGCCTGTTCTTATCCTCGGCTCGGCGGCCGGGTTAGCCTGTTCTTATCCTCGGCTCGGCGGCCGGGTTAGCCTGTTCTTATTCTCGGCTCAGCGGCCGGGTTAGCCTGTTCTTATTCTCGGCTCAGCGGCCGGGTTAGCCTGTTCTTATTCTCGGCTCAGCGGCCGGGTTAGCCTGTTCTTATCCTCGGCTCAGCGGCCGGGTTACATGTTCGTATCCTCGGCTCAGCGGCCGGGTTACATGTTCGTATCCTCGGCTCAGCGGCCGGGTTACATGTTCGTATCCTCGGCTCAGCGGCCGGGTTACATGTTCGTATCCTCGGCTCAGCGGCCGGGTTACATGTTCGTATCCTCGGCTCAGCGGCCGGGTTACATGTTCGTATCCTCGGCTCAGCGGCCGGGCTACATGTTCGTATCCTCGGCTCAGCGGCCGGGCTACATGTTCATATCCTCAGCTCAGCGGCCGGACCATTATTATCTATAATTATATATACACAGACAACTGTGCAAAATCACTCAATGAATGTTAGAATGAATCAGAGAACATGAAAACACGCCACCACCAGTTATATGCATGCTTACCGGGATTATGGTCTTAGAGATAGCTGATTTGCGAGGATATCGCTGACATCAGGGCGAATGTAGGAGGAGAAGGCAGAGGATGACCATCTACCGAGTCATTGTAGGGACGAACATGATATGCCTTGATTTGCCGCTGTAGTAGCAGCCCCTATTCTGAAGGAATGACCCGAATAATGCTGAGGCGACAAATTTGATTTAATAAGGACTAGCTTCAGATGATGGCTAAACCAAGGTTTTGACAATGGAATATTTCCGGGAGTAAGAAACAACGGAGCGAGGGAATCAGTATGAGGCCTAAGTAATAAGTACGTCAAGATAGATTTAAAGGTCTATCAGGTCGTAACACCTGATGTTAAACTGGATACCCGCGAGCAATCCGCGAATATATTGCAGCTTGAAATGGCGAGTATCGTGACAATAACAAATAAATGCACAAATACTGTTGATAGAAACAGGTTTAAGGGGTACACTAATAGAAACACAGAAAAAAGTGAATGTACACCAGGAAAAATCATAAGTTTTTAAAGTTGACGATGCTAAACCTTTCCTCATATAATGCCTAGCGGATTCCAAATAGGAATGTAGGGGGCTTGAAATCAGTGAAGCGCCAACTCTTGAAGAGAGGGCAGAGGCTCCGGAAAGTCTGAAAATGAAAGCGGGAAAGAGCATCAGCCAGAGTGTTATGATAACCAGGGATGTGACGGGCAGTGATAATAAAATTGTGAATGACAGCAGCCCAAGTGATGCTTCTCATGAAAGGCATGATGCTTTTACAAGAAGAACGCCCTTTATTGATTATGTTAACGACGCTTCATTATCGCAGAGAACCGAGATGCGTTTACGCTTCCAGAGACCGCCCCAGATGTGACAAGCTACGGCGATAGGATAAATCTCGTGCAGGGCTGAAGACTCAGATGGGGAAAAAGAGGGGGGCCAGTGACCGGCGAACCACTGGCCTTAAAAAACCCTTCCGAAACCCGCAGAGGGGGCAGCATCCGTGAAAAACTGCATCGAGTCGGAAGAGTGCACCACATCATCGTAGAAAAAGGAAACCACATTCCAGTGAGTGAGAAGCAGAGACTAGAGAATGGCAACCGTCGTCCAGGGAGACGAGATTGTGCAACTGAGGAATGGAGGACGCCAAGTCCAGTAAACGAGAAACAAACGAGCGCCCTTGAGGAATGACGCGCATTGCGACGTTCAGGTGCCCGAGCAGGGAAAGCAACTGGCGTTTAGTTACGTTGACTGCATCTGAGAAAGAAGCAGCAATATCGCAGATGCGCTGCAATTTATCAAGTGGAAGGGAAGCTACCATGCTATTAGTATCCAAGGTTATGCCGAGAAATTCCAAGCGTCTGTCGGGACCGATAGTTTTCTTCTCCGACAGAGGCACGCCGAGGGACCAAAAACATGCCCTCAATTTGGTCAGGGAAGACCCGGCACTATCACTAGGGGGTTCTATCAGAAGAAAATCGTCCAGCAGATGAAGGACCGAAGGCACCCTCACCCTGTTTAGCAGAATCCAGCAGAGCGCTTCAGAGACGTGATTGAAGATGCAGGGGCTGCTCCTGCACCCAAAAGTTAGACGCAACCCGAAATAAAATTTGTTATCCCATTTAACGCCGAAAAGAGGCCACTGCGAAGGATGAATGGGGACGATTTTGAACGCGTCATTGATGTCCGCCTTTGACAACCAAGCGCCTGGCCCGGTCAGTTTAATCAATTTAATGGCATTATCTACTGTGGCGTAATGCAGGGAAAAAGGCACTGTTGGAATGAGGCTATTGACGCTGGGAACGGGCCCATGATGCGGCGCGGACAGATCAAAAATCAAACGCTTCTTACCAGAATATTTCCTAGTGGCGATGCCTATCGGACTAGTACGAAAGGTAGCAAAAGGGGGGGGGAATCGAAAGGCCCTTTCTCGACCTCTGACGCCAGTAACGAGGACACGGTTCCGGGATTGGAGATGGCTGATTGTAGATTTTTTGCCAAAAACGTAACCCATGGATCGGAGAGCACGCCCACCCGGAAACCCTGAGAAAGCCCAGTGAGAAGATGGTCCACAAAAACTGAATTAGTGTGACGAGGGAGCAAGGAAAGGAGGACCCAAACGCAAAGAGAGGCTGACAGGCAGGAGGTGGTAGAACTTGAGGATTTAATATAACAAAAGTAGGCAGTACAGAGACTGGAAAAATGTCCGGCAGGGAGAAAACAGAAAAACAATAGCAACGGTATACAAAAAGAGACACAAACTGACGGCACGGGGATACAAAAATGATCTGACAAGAGACAAAGGGAACACGGGGGTTAAATACAAGAGGTAATGAACAAACGAGGGACAGGTGATACAACAGGTGAAGCACATCAGGGCGGGGCAGGACAATCAGACCAGGCGGGAAAACAGAAAGTAAAACTAGACAAGACAAGATCGAACACAGACTATCAAAATAAAACAGGAAATAGAACATAACCCGGGGAATACACAACATGAGGAAAATCTACACAACAGAAAAATATAGAATAAATATACAAACACAGGAAACATACAGAAATAACTAAACAGGCAACACAAATACAAGACAAAATACCAAAACCATAACAGTACCCCCTCCTCAAGGGGCGGATTCCAGACGACCAGAAAAAAAAAAAAAAAAAAAAAAAAAAAACAACCCAGGGAGGGCGAGAGTCCGGGGGAAACAGAGTCACAGGGGGAACCGGGAAACAGTCACTGGGGCACAGGAACGAGTGCCCTGGGGCACAGGGGACGAAGAGTCAATGGGGCACAGGGGGCACAGAGTCACTGAGGTGCCCAGGGGAAACAGAGCGGCGCCACTAGGGGGAAAACAGAGCGGGGCCGCTCGGGGGAATAAGAGCGGGGCCGTTCGGGGGAATAAGAGCGGGGCCGTTCAGGGGAATAAGAGCGGGGCCGCTCGGGGGGAATAAGAGCGGGGCCGCTCGGGGGGAATAAGAGCGGGGCCGCTCGGGGGGAAAAAAAAAAAAAATCACAGCGGGGCCGCTCGGGGGGAATAAGAGCGGGGCCGCTCGGGGGGAAAAAAAAAAAATCACAGCGGGGCCGCTCGGGGGAAAAATCACAGCGGGGCCGCTCGGGGGAAAAAAAAAAATAAAAAAAAATCACAGCGGGGCCGCTCGGGGGAAAAAAAAAAAAAAAAAAAAAAAATCACAGCAGGGCCGCTCGGGGAAATTCAAAGGGGAGCCGGCAACAGGAGACAGAGATAACTCGGCAACAGGGGACAGAGGGACCTCGGCAACAGGGGACAGAGGGACCTCGGCAACAGGGGACAGAGGGCAGCAACGAAGGCAGGAGCCTTCTGGTGGCCGACGACGGAGGCGGAAACCCTCTGGCCACCGGCGACGAGGGCAGAAGCCTTCTGGTGGCCGGCGATGGAGGCGGAAACCCTCTGGCCACCGGCGACGAGGGCAGAAGCCTTCTGGCCACCGCCGACGAGGGCAGAAGCCTTCTGGTGGCCGCACTGGACGTCGAGGGCAGCGCCCCTCCGGGGACCTAGCCGGTCGGCCGAGGCGAGGCCTTTCAGGTGGCCGAACTGGGCGTCGAGGACAGTGCCTCTCCGAGGGCCGAGCTGGTCGGCCATGGTGAAGCCCCTTGGGAGGCAGTGCCGGCGAGACAAGAGGGGCAGGAGTCTGTTTGACCGACACCGGTAAAGTCTCTAGGGAGGTCTCAAGGGTGGTCTCAGGGTCGCCAGAGGCCGGTAATGTCTCAAGGGTGGTCTCGGGGGCGGTCTCAGGGTCGCCGGAGACCGGCAAAGTCTCAGAGGTGCAGATACGCGTAGTCTCTGGGGGGCTAGACTTCAGCCGGGATTCTGGGGAGCCGCTAGCCGGCCAGAGATCAGGAGGGCTGCCAATCAGCCGGGGATCGGAAAGGCCGCTAGCCAGCCGGGGATCGGAAAGGCCGCTAGGCAGCCGGGGATCGGAAAGGCCACTAGCCAGCCGGGGATCGGAAAGGCCACTAGCCAGCCGGGGGATCTGGGACACTAGGAGACGCGGGAACGCTAGGAAACTCAGGGGCGCTAGGGGGCCCGGGGTCCCTAGGGAGCCCGGAGGTACTAGAGAGCTGCTCGGGGGCACTAGGGCAGCTGCTAGCCAGCCTGGATTCAGGGGGGCTGCTAGCTAGTGGGGAATCTGGAAGGCTGCTAGCTAGCAGAGAATCTGGGAGGCTGCTAATCAGCCGGGGCTCAGGGAGATTGCTAGCTAGCCTGGATTCAGGGGAATTGCTAGCTAGCAGGGAATCTGGAAGGTTGCTATCTAGCAGGGCATCTGGGAGACTGCTAGTCAGCCGGGGCTCAGGGAGATTGCTAGCTAGCCTGGATTCAGGGGGATTGCTAGCTAGCAGGGAATCTGGGAGGCTGCTAGTCAGCCGGGGCTCAGGAAAGCTGCTAGCCAGCCTGGATTCAGGGGGGCTGCTAGCTAGCGGGGAATCTGGAAGGTTGCTAGCTAGCAGGGCATCTGGGAGGCTGCTAATCAGCTGGGGCTCAGGAAAGCTGCTAGCCAGCCTGGATTCAGGGGGACTGCTAACTAGCGGGGAATCGGGGAGGCTATTAGTCAGCTGGGGCTCAGGGAGATCGCTAGCTAGCGGGGAATCTGGGAGGCTGCTAATCAGCTGGGGCTCAGGGAGACCGCTAGCTAGCGGGGAATCTGGGAGGCTGCTAATCAGCTGGGGCTCAGGGAGATCGCTAGCTAGCGGGGAATCTGGGAGGCTGCTAATCAGCTGGGGCTCAGGGAGATCGCTAGCTAGCGGGGAATCTGGGAGGCTGCTAATCAGCTGGGGCTCAGGGAGATCGCTAGTTAGCGGGGAATCTGGGAGGCTGCTAATCAGCTGGGGCTCAGGGAGATCGCTAGCTAGCGGGGAATCTGGGAGGCTGCTAATCAGCTGGGGCTCAGGGAAAGCGCTAGCTAGCGGGGAATCTGGGAGGCTGCTAATCAGCTGGGACTCAGGGAGATCGCTAGCTAGCGGGGAATCTGGGAGGCTGCTAATCAGCTGAAGCTCAGGGAGATCGCTAGCTAGCGGGGAATCTGGGAGGCTGCTAGTCAGCCGGGACTCAGGAAGGGAGATAACTAGCATAGACTCAGGGGAACTGCTAACTAGCCGGGGAATAGGGAGGCTGCTAGCTAGCAGATAATCTGGAAGGCTGCTAGTCAGCCGGGGCTCAGGAAAGCTGCTAGCCAGCTTGGATTCAGGGAGATTGCTAACTAGCGGGGAAATAGGGAGATTGCTAACTAGCGGGGAAATAGGCAGGCTGCTAGCTAGCATGGGGGGTCAGGAGAGCTGCACGTCAGCCCGGGGTCAGGAGAGCTGCACGTCAGCCCGGGGTCAGGAGAGCTGCACGTCAGCCCGGGGTCAGGAGAGCTGCACGTCAGCCCGGGGTCAGGAGAGCTGCACGTCAGCCCGGGGTCAGGAGAGCTGCACGTCAGCCCGGGGTCAGGAGAGCTGCACGTCAGCCCGGGGTCAGGAGAGCTGCACGTCAGCCCGGGGTCAGGAGAGCTGCACGTCAGCCCGGGGTCAGGAGAGCTGCACGTCAGCCCGGGGTCAGGAGAGCTGCACGTCAGCCCGGGGTCAGGAGAGCTGCACGTCAGCCCGGGAACAGAAGGGTTGCACGTCAACCCGGGAACAGAAGGGTTGCACGTCAACCCGGGAACAGAAGGGTTGCACGTCAACCCGGGAACAGAAGGGTTGCACGTCAACTCGGGAACAGAAGGGTTGCACGTCAACTCGGGAACAGAAGGGTTGCACGTCAACTCGGGAACAGAAGGGTTGCACGTCAACTCGGAACCGAAGGGTTGCACGTCAGCTCGGGAACAGAAGGGTGCAAGGGTTCTGGGGTGAAGAGTGGGGCATTGCGACGGGAGCCATGACGTCCTTTCCCCCGTCTTCGACCTCCGCGGGTCCCCGAAAAGATGGCCAGGCGGGTACCCTCGAACGACGGCTGATGGTTGGGGGTGGACGCTGACCAGGTTGCCTCCTGTGGGTCGCTAGCAGGAGTAGTGGGTTCAGGGGAGGCCGGAGAGGGAGTGGGCAGATTGACAAAACATGCCCCGACAGCCACAGTGTTTGCCGACTGGGGAGGAGGCGGGCTGGTGGGTGAGTCACTGGAGGTGGCTTGAAAATGCTTAAGCCAGTGTTTAAAAACCTCCAATTGGGGAACAAAGTGACTCACCCATGGCCTCTCCGATAACCACTGCTGCTGTGTTGACAGCTTCTCCAGAAGGGGAGGGTGCCGGTCAGACTCTGAGCAGAGCAAACACTGCACCGTCCACCCAAACTCCAAAACCTTCTTCTTATAGTGAAGACTCTCCGCTGGGTCCATATTGGTTCAGATCATTCTGTGACGAGGGAGCAAGGAAAGGAGGACCCAAACGCAGAGAGAGGCTGACAGGCAGGAGGTGGTAGAACTTGAGGATTTAATATAACAAAAGTAGGCAGTACAGAGACTGGAAAAACGTCCGGCAGGGAGAAAACAGAAAAACAATAGCAACGGTATACAAAAAGAGACACAAACTGACGGCACGGGGATATAAAAATGATCTGACAAGAGACAAAGGGAACACGGGGGTTAAATACAAGAGGTAATGAACAAACGAGGGACAGGTGATACAACAGGTGAAGCACATTAGGGCGGGGCAGGACAATCAGACCAGGCGGGAAAACAGAAAGTAAAACTAGACAAGACAAGATCGAACACAGACTATCAAAATAAAACAGGAAATAGAACATAACCCGGGGAATACACAACATGAGGAAAATCTACACAACAGAAAAATATAGAATACATATACAAACACAGGAAACATACAGAAATAACTAAACAGGCAACAAAAATACAAGACAAAATACCAAAACCATAACAATTAGGATGAGAAGACAGTTCAAATGCCAGGGTATGCAGGTTTAATGGAGTTGATGGATGAACTTTCAAAATCTCCTTGAACCACGGCGAAACTGCGGCCGGCGTGCTGAAACCTGACGGCGGGGGCAGACTGACCGGGGATGCGCATCTTGGCAGCCGCTGCAGATGTGAAGAAAGGAGCAATTTGGGAAAGTACAAACATTATCGTTAAAATTATTACAAATGGGATTCTGGCCAGACATGTAAACCTGTCGTCCGCGGGCATCAAAGTTGGGCGGGGGTTGACGCCGAGGCGGGTACGGAAATGGAGCTCCGGTGGTCGGCGGCTGAATTGCCGCAGAGGGGCAGAGAGATGCGGTGTGGCCCGAAACGCCGCAGGTGGGGCACGAAATTGCCTGTACTCCGCCCGCGACCATGACCAGGAGCTCAGTATCCAGAACAGACCAGTTCAGGCGAAGGTTAGATTGGGCAAGATAAAGCGCAGCTTTGTTGGAAAAAGCTTTGTGATACTGATAGAATATGCTCCTCCCAAACTTCAGATTCAGATCACCGATCAACGCCAGATACGAGTCCAATTCTTGCCTCCTATCCGGGTAGACAGCGCGAGATGACATTGCGGTAAATTCCAAACGCCACTAAAAACTGCCCGATGGAAAGTTCTTTGCTGAGTCTGGGGCCCTCAGATTTGAACAACGCGGAAAAGCCGTCCCCCGCAACAAGGGATTGATCGCACTCAGGGGAAGGCAGAATGAGGCTAACCAAATTAATGTACCTGCCTCGTAAAATGTTTGCCCGCAACCGGGCCGGTATGTTAGCTGACGCAGGAATGTACGCCCTATCTGAGAGCAGAGCCGGAAAAGCAGTGGCCAGAGAATGGTCAACGCCACCAGAGGCGGACGTGCCCGGCTGAGGAAAACTGCTCGGCTGTGGTGCGAGAGCCATCACGTTGCTGACGGTCGCCAAAGAAGCAGACGCAGAATTGACTTCCACTGCTTGAAGTCTAGAATCCAGAGACCTCATTGAGCTAGCCAAGGACTGAAGGGAAGCGAGGATGAGGCCAGGTTCTGAAGAAATGCCCGGCACAACCGTGCCGCCTCCTCAGCCGAGAGAGCCGCCGCCTCGGCTCTTCTGTGGGGGGCCGGAGGGGAGATCAGCCTTCCTGGACCGCTTGCGACCACGTACGGGCGCAGTAATGAAAGATAAATCTTCTGGTGAAGTGAAGTTAAGACAAAGAGAACGCCTTTATGCTCATCCATTTAGAAGAGTGAGAGGTGTTTATGTTTTAGAAGTCTTCCTGAAAGAATTTGCGCTGAGCTCCATTAGCCTAAATAATAAATATATAATACAAAAAAGGTGTAGGTTGTCTTACCTTACAGTTACAGTATGCATAAAAAATAAAGGCTTCACAACAGAAAATTGCCAAAAGCCCCCAAAACGAAAAACAAGACAGCCTCTTGTAATCGTAGAATAGAATTAAGCTTATAAAGCACCATGCAGAAAGAGCAGAGCATCAACAGTGGAGGGTTTTAATTCCATCCTACTCTCTTTGATTACCCTTCCAGCTGCGCTGAAGACACGCTCGCTACTGCTGCTGCTGGCGGGGACACTGAACACCATGCGTGCCGGTCTTGACATATGCAGTAGCATGGTCCCGTTTCATTTCCACCAGTGCAGCACATCTCTTCCATCACCTTCCATGCTGGGATTGAGGCGCAGGTATTGTTACAATAGGTAGTGTTATAAAACTTTCACTTTCATAACAGTGAAAGTTAATAGAGTGTTACCTAATAATAGTCCCTAGAGGAAGCATATATATATATATATATATATATATATATATATATATATATATATATATATATATATATATATATGTTGAATAGAATTGGTCCAAGCACCAAGCCTTGTGGAACACCATGGCTAACTTTAGTGTGCGTGAGGATTTATCGTTGACATTAACAAACAAAATAAATAGGACTCAAAACAGTTTAGTGAGGTTCCTTTGATGCCAATTAAATGTTCCAGTCTCTGTAATAGGATGCTATGGTCAATAGTAGGGATAGAACGGTACATGTATTCGTATTGAACCGAAATGGTATGGGCGTCACAGTTCGGTGCATGAATTTACACGGAGAATACACGGTATAAAAATAAATAAAACTTGCGTGCAAATTAAATAATGTAATGTGGAACTAATGTAATGTGGAACTACGGTTAGATACGCGGGTTCTTTAGGGACACCTAATCTGTAGCCCTACCTTAGCTCTGAAGCTGATTGGCGAGCTGCCTATGTAGCCGATCTCTGCCTATGTATGCAGTTTTAATGAGTCAGCGATAGCAGCACTAAGGACGAGTATGGCGAGTGATGGCGACCCAAAAGAGTTAGAGGACCAGTCAGTTACAGTAGTACAGGCAAGAGAGTGGTGGATAAGACTGCTGTTGTAGATTAGTGGTACTTTTCCAGCATCGCAGCTCCGAACCGTTAACGGTATTTGGGACAGACGCCTTGTTTCTTTAGGTTAACTATATTAGCTTTAGCCAGGCAGGGAGCAGCTTTCTTCGGTGAAAAATGGCCGGGAGACGTTGTGAGAAAGTTGCATTAATCAGTTAATTTAGTTTGTCTTTGCAGAGAACAGAGATGCTGTATTTTCTGTTTTATAGCTGATTGTCTTATTTTGTTTACAAGTTACAGATGGAGTCTGGAGAAGATTTGGGGTACTTATTGCTTACATCTTACTTTACACACTTCAGGTTGTTGCAGCTGGCTTAGGGGAGAGACTGTATGACCCTAGGTGGTACAGCCTGAGACATCAGTGTTTCCCACACATAGACTAATGTGTGGCAGTGCGCCTCACTATCAACACCAGCCACCGCACATTGTGTTTCTTTATAATTCTTTTTTTTTTAAACGCTATTTAAAACACGTTCTTCTGCATTTCCTTTCCCTGCTCTCCTCCGTCTCTGTCACTTGTGTCTCGCTCACATACACACACACAGCTCCTCCCACCGTGCGGTGTTTGGTGTTTTTAGCCCCCAATGTTGCCTTCCAGGCAGCGCGGCAATGGTTATGTCAAAGAAGTTATGTTAGTGTTAAGGTGAGGGTTAGCTGCCTGTAAGGTGACATTGGAGGCTTAAAACACCATTGAGCCCACCGTGCACACAGTGTCTGTCTCCATAAAGGAGAGAAGACGGCTGGCGAAATTCAAAAGTTCACTAAAGGTTGGTATCTATCTCGTGACGCAATCTCACAATCACCAACCCGACTCTTAGCAAACAAGCGATTGCGCCTGCTTTAGAAAGTTAACTAGTCGCAAGTTTGCGGTAAAATGCAGGTGGGTTGTCGAGGTCAAAACACTATATAGCAGCTGTGAATCAAATAAATGTATAATAATTAGTGGGAATGCTGATTCAGCAGCATTCCACCTATTGTTATTCCTGTCGGCCATTTTGTTAATTTATTATTATTAGTGGGAAGGTTGTTCAGCAGCATTCCAACTATTGTTATTCCTTTCGGCCATTTTCTTTATTATTCTTATTCTTAATCCATCTTCCGTACGTTTTTTGGCTCTCCGTAACTTCTGCATACATTCAGCTATTAAAACCATTCAACTTTTAAAATGTTCAGCTCTTTCAGCTAATGATGGGACTTCTTCAACTTTTTTTCTACTATTTGTACTTTTTAAAATATTAAGCTTTTTAACACTTTTTTTTAACATTGAAGTCAATGAGAGCATGCTTCAAATTCTTCAAATTTTCTTCCGCTCCCAAAATTTTCAGCCCCTCCATTCTTTCACCTACACTTCTAAATAAAGAACCTACGGTTCTCTCACACTGTCTCTCACTCATTAGCATTAGCAGGTGTGGTGATTAATGATCAAAGATAGGCTTTATAAATGCTAAAGGAAAATCAGTCAACTAGCTATTCAACCAGTTTAGCTTTAGCAATTCAGCTATTAATGTTTTATTTTGGCTCTCTCTTTTTCCTTTCCTCTCTTTCTCTTTCTCTCCTCTCATTCTCTCTGTCTTCTCTTTTCTTTTGTTCAGCCTCATTCTTTTCACCTAATATATTTTACATCTCATATCAGCTAGATTGATGCTTTTTCGTTCTATGCAGTGTATATGTCTGATAATATTACAAAGTATTTCTTCTTTCAGCCGTTTAAGGTAATTCATTTAAACTTTCATCTTTGACAATATTACAGTTCAGCTTCAAGCTTTTCTAACAATGTATTTTAGCTCTTCACTTAGGTAATGCAGTTTAGCTTCCAACTCTAACAAATTTCCCGATTTTTTTAGCAGTGTAGTGCATTTGAACTTTATTATTTTTCATACTATTTGTTGCATATTTCTGCATTTGTGAGTGATTATCAGTTAGAAAATATACTCAGACCTCACAATGTTCTATGTCTTTTGTCATTATTCAACTTTAAAAGCCAACAGTTCATTTTAGCATAAGCTTTTAACTTTTTAATGAAATTCATACTTATTAAAACGATTTCCACTTTTTCAAAAAATCTTTCTCTGAATAGCTGCAGCATGCCACAGGTGACACATGTGATGGTATTACAATAACAGCAGGTGTGGTGATTAGCTTTATAATAGCTGATGGCACCCTTGCTCCCATTGGGTAGTGATGGCTCAGTGGATATGACCTATAACTTTGGTGTGGGAGAACTGGGTTTCAATCTTGCTGTGATGCATTAACCAATGTGTTCTTGAGCAAGATACTTAACTCGTAGTTGCTTCAGATGTGTTTTACCTCTGACATATATAGCAATTGGAAGTCGCTCTGGATAAAAGTGTCAGCTAAGTGACATGTAATGTAATGTTGTGATAATCTTTATAGCATGACAGCGCTTTTCCCCAGACATGAAAATTATTGTATATTGTCTGACTTTCTTCCCCTTTCCTCCTCTTTTTCTGTCTTCCTCTTTTCTTTCTCTCTTTATACTTATTCATAATTTCAGTTAGAAAATAAATTCAGACCCCTCAATGTTCTACATCGTTTGGCATTGTTGAACTTTTCAAGCCAACAATTCAGTTTAGCGTCAGCTTTTCAAAAAAATAAATATTCCACATCTTATACATTAGTGGTGTTATTCAACTTTTTAATGGATTTCATGACCATTCATACTTTACCAACTATTCTCACTACTTCAACTATTAATCCAGCATTTTAGCTATTCAGCACACACACACGCGCAAATACACACACACACAGACACACACATACACACACACACACACACACACACACACACACACACAGACACACACACATACACACACAGACACACACACACACACACACACACACACACACACACACACACACACACACACAGCCACACACACACACACACATACACATTAGAGCTGAAGGACCATCTTCCAGCCATGGTTGGTGATGCTGTAGTGGATATGACACATGCCTGTCACATGGGAGAGCTGGGTTCAAATCCCACTGAGGTACATTAATAAATGTGTCCCTGAGGTAAACACTTAACCCATACTCGCCTCAAAGGTGTGTTACCACTGACGTATATAGCAATTGAAAGTTGCTTTCTTTTTTCCTCTCTTTTTATCTTTCCTCTCTTTTTCCTCTCTCTCTCTCTCTTTTTTTCTGCTTGTTTGTTCTATGCAATGGATATGGCTGATTAGTCTTTTTAGTCAATTCATTGAAACTTCCACTTTTGACAGTATTACAGTTCTTCTGAATAGAGATGCATTACCATTGAGTCAATGGAATGCATGCGTCTCTATTCAGAATTGTAATGTTCAGACTAGCCACCTATTCAGAAGCTTTGCATACATGCAAATGAGTGAGTGTAAAATGCCAACGGTACAGAAATAAATTAAACATGTTCTGAATTCTAACAGTGATAGCAGAAAGCTATTATAAAATACGTTACCGAACTATTTGTTTAATCTACGTGAAACTCAGGGCTCCAATATAGCCTACCTGTGCTCAAACACACAAATTTATCTCAAGCGTACATTTACCTGAAAGCCACTGAAAGAAGACTACAAACCTTGTGTGCTACTTCTAAAACTTATGGCGGTGGCACTGGTTTAAATCATGGATGTATTAAGAGAACAATCGGTTTAAATAAACTTTTTGTGTGCCCTGTTCGCCATCTTGAAGCATGGTGTATACGGAAGTCAGGACAGGAGTTCAGTCGGTCACCTGAAAGCAGATGTCTTTCCCTACTGGCGTGGGGGTGAAACGGTTGGATTTGTACACTGATCGAGCCACTTAAAGTGAAATGTGAAATGAAACAAGTGAATGTTCTAAGTTGTGAAAAACGTTCTATTGATATATTCTTGTTTTAAGTATTTTCACCTAATACAGTTAAAAAAAAAAACGAAATCAAATTATAATAACAAATTATTGTTTTTAGCAAAGAAAAACTTTATTTTATAAGACCAATCCTTTTTGAGTGAATATAAAGCAAGTGACTGCAAACCTTGGCTATGCCACTTCAAAAACTTAAATGGAGCTGGTTCAATTAAACATTTTCAAAACCGCACTCAGAACAACCAAAAAACAACCAAAAACAACCAAACGGGAATGTTGTGTGGAGGTACAGTGCCACCACAAGAGAACGTTCCCGTTGGTCGGTTCCCTTAACGTTTAGGGAACGTTATAACCATGAGGGAACGTTCCCTAAACGTTCGTTTTTGGGTTGGTTCGAACTAACCTTTAGAGAACCAGAAACTAACGTTCCCTAACGTTCCCTAAACGTTCTGTGTTAGTGGGGGAGTAGTCAATTGTAAAGTCACACCCACACACACACACACAAAGCATTTATTTATGACGTTACGGTATTTATTTAATCCTACAAAAGGACAAGAAATAATTTAAGACCTTTGTAAACGAAATGTAATACTTTGAGTTTGAAACTTGTATGGCCTTATTTTTATAGTATGAAGTACATTTTAGTTGTGTTTGAGCCATAGACTGCAAACGTCACATCATGGTAACTTCAAACAAACTGTAGCAATATTATTGTACACCAGACGTCGATGTTCGAAACTATGTGTTTTGTAGAATAGCCAGAATAATGTTTCTGCTAACGAGCTAAAAGTGAGGCACCCAAAAGAGTTGACCAAACATAACTAGACTGTACTAAACTCAGTATTTACTTCTTGTTAATACAAATTTGTGTATTAACAAAAACAGTTGCTCCAGTAATGATAAGGAACAACTAAATTAGCCACCTTATGAGCTTGTCATTGCTAATGTGAACTATCAAGCTAGCTAGCCTTCACAAATCTAAGCTAGTTCATAGCTAACTTTATCACTAAACATCTACTTACATTCTTCTTCAACTTCCTCCTTGTCACGGACACGCTTTCATCCTCTTGTCCCCAGAGCGGCCATGCTGTGTGGATTCTAGAAAGATAGTAGTAATAGTTAGGTACTGTACCATACAGGTAGTGATTAAAACTTTGAGCTAGCCAGATAACGTCAGCTAAGCTCAAAGTAATTAGGTTATTACTGAACAAGTATATTAGCAGTGATTCATGCCAGAGATAGCAATTCACATTTTTCTTGCCAACATCATTAACGTTAGATATGTTATTACACAGATGTAAACATAGTTGCTTACCTTCGCCTTTGTGGATGTGAGCTAGAGCCCGGGATGTGAGCTAAAACTGCTCATTCGTTATTGGACTAGACTGGAGAAGATAAAATGGATTGGCGTGTGCAGGGATGGGATAGCCAATGAAATGGCAGGGTGCCAAATAGGCTACTATATAGTCAAGGAGTGCGCCAATTCTATTCAATTTTTTTTAATCCTTTACATACCTCTGTAATAATGGACTGTTGCATTAGAAAACTAATTCATAAAGTTTATGTCAAACAAAACAAAAAATCCACTTTAAAACTGATCAAATGGCTGCAGAAAAAACATCTGCTAAAAGGAAAGATGAAATGCAAGCAATGTGGACATAAGATGAATATGGTTTCCTACCAGTGCACAGACAACTTCATCTGGTAAGTCATTATTAGCCAACTGTAGTGTGTTATTGTAATGTTAGGTGTATCAACCTGCTGGAAGCAAGTCATTTTTGTTGTTGAAAAAAGCATGCTTAATTTAAATGTGTGAAGACAACATAGGCTATTCAATCAATTGTGGTATCTGAACAGGTCATGACTTTGTATACATTTGTACTGAGGATTTTCTTGTAAGGGATTCCTTTGACCCTTGCCCTACTTTTACTGAGACATCTGGAGGCTGTTAACATGAGCAGAAGAGCCCTTTTGGACAGAAGAGTCCTTATTTGGAGATGAGCCAAAAAAGAAGGTATCATTGGTCAGTTCTGACCCAATCACGTTAGTGTAATGCACAGTATGTATACCATGTGTTAACTGCAGAACTTCAGAGCGACATATTGGAAGAATTGGGTTGGTCGTTCTCCAAACTCTCTGCAGGAGTTTGTTAAAGGGATGCTGAAAACTTGATGTAATAAACCTTTTTTATAATCAAGATCAGTGTCAGCAGAATTCCTCTTCATACAGCATCACAGCATTACTATTGAAAGTCACCACACAATCAACAACATTTATTTTATATAGCCCTTTTTGTATCATCAGTCAGATGCCACAAAGTGCTTACACAGACCCAGTCCGAAACCAGGTAGAGCAAGCAACAACAGGTTGATGCACACTGGCTAGAAAACATTTCCTATTAGGTAAAACCTAGGAAAGGAACCGAGAGAGGGGTGGCCAGTCCTTTTCTGGCTGTGCTTGTTGAGATTATTATTATTGTTATACGACTTAGTTCATCTACTGTAATGATCAGATCCTAAGATTCAACATGACACCAGAAATGTTAGAATACAGCATACCTCTTAACAATAAGCAAGAACAGCTTTGCCAGGTATACAGCTTTTCTAACATGTGCTGACCATTTAATTAGATCATCATAGGATACTTAACCATGTGCACTGAATGTTTTGTCTACTCAACAAGGCTATTCAAGTCTATAATATAAAAAAAAATATCTGATTTCCAGGGAGTGCCACAGAAAGACATGTCGACGATTGAGAAGAAGCATTAGAACTGGGTCCATTTTCTATTGGTCTCACTCCAGCCTTTTTACATGGATGAAATATATACACAGGTAAATACCTTCTAAATATGTATTTGGTTATGTAACCAATAAAAGGTAACTGCAGTAACTTACATGGTCAGCAAGGGTTTCTCCCTCAGGTAGGTTGGGAGCCTGCAACTTAACATCAACAAGTGAGTGACAGCTCACACTTGACATGTCTGAGTTTTAGGTTGGACAAGCAATGTAGAAAGAAATTAAATTGCATGTCACTAATGCCCAGAAGCAATGCTTTATTTGACTCACTCTATATTGCTTCAGAAGATACAAATTTGACAACTGTTAAACACCATTGATTACTTGCATTATATTATTCAAATCCAGTTAGGTTGGTTGTGCCATTAGAACACATAGAAAACAATATTTTTTCCTTTCAATTTAACATATTTCACATTTCTATTCTTTTAAATTGACATTCTTTTTGCATTGGATGCAGTTACCTGATTTTACTTGTATATTCACTTAATATATTTCTGTTTGGTTACACCATTGCTCCAGAAAAAAACAGTGTTGTATTTGTCATGGTGCAGCTATATTTCTTATCTATTTTAGGGTATTGACTTGCTGGAATTTGGTTGTGCTTTTAACTATAGATGGTTGAAAGCATAGTCAAGAAACTGTGAATTTAACCAATATACAGACCTGTTTTGAGTGGATGAATGAAGGTATAAATTTCCTTTCTCAATTTCTTTACTGAAAACTATACAAGATCTCACACAAACTGTATATTGTCCACTGAGAATTAGCCACATAATGCTAAATGACCTGTAAAACATGCAATGTGTTTTAAAAATGTATAAACATTCTTCACAATAATGAATGAAATGTCTAACATTATGTTTCCAGATTTTCACAAGGTTTGTGTATGCGGCAAGTGGACATGTTGCAAGATAGGATTTCTAAGAGTAGCGCCACACTCTCAAGGATGGCAAGGAAACTTCGGCACATCTGTCTTAAAAGCATGAGAAAGCATCGGAAGCAAAAAGGGCAGAGAATAGGTGGAGTTGATGTCCTTATCCACATTGATGAAAGCAAATTCTGTCATAAAAGAAAGGTATGTATTCTGTTGCTAAGTTATTCTATAGCTTTCAAGTCAAAATCTGCAATATCAACACTAAATTTGCACACAGAAAAAAAGACAACATTATCTACAAATCTGTACGAACAACATGGTTCATTCAGTTCTATTCAAATTGATCTTGCAAACCAGCTCAATATATTGTACTACAAAATTATTTTTATTGTTTTAATTGCAAACTGTCTCTTCAAAGTATTGGGAGATTCCTTGTCCACTCATTATATTTAAACATTATTTTGTTTCAGTATGCCAGAGGACGCTTTGGTAACACATGGAGGAGAAAGACATGGGCATTTGGGATGTTGGAGATACGGGGTAACTCCAGACGACCCGTCCTTCGTCTAGTGAAGAGGAGGAACAAGGCTACCCTGGTTCCTATTATCAAGAAGCACATAAAACCTCAGAGTACGGTAGTAAGTGATGAGTGGAGAGCATATTCAAGTCTTTCACAGGAAGGCTACAGACATGTGAAGGTCAACCACAGTCAAAATTACGTAGACCCAGCTACAGGTCTACACATACAGAACATTGAGAGGGCATGGCAGACCTACAAGAATGAGGTATTGCGGTTGCGTGGAAACCGAACAGAAAAGTCTCTGAAAAGGCAGCTCTGCTTCATAGAATGGACCTACTGGTTGGGCAAAAGACATAAACATGGAATCCTTGGTAGACTTTTTAAGGACATAAGATATTCATGAATGGAGAGACATTGTAGATATTAGCCATTGTAAAGATTTTACTCTCCTCCTCTTTTACTAACCTCTCCTAACCTCCAAATGTGACTTGTAGAGGTGAACACATATACACTTGTGTTGCATGGTATACTGGAATTTCAGAAACCACCATTCAACATAATAATCAGCGTTAGGCTCTGTAATTTCATAAATTATATTCAGCAATGTTGCAGCAGATTTCGGTGCGTCGTTTGTATTAGAGGCTCTGTTTTTGTATAAGATGTGTACATTTTGGTAGACCAGGCAATACAATGCTGTGATTTTTTTGTTTCATTATTTGTTCATTGTGAATTTACTGAACATGTTGATCAGCAGATATTATGTAAATGTGAAGTAGATAAGCCATAAACAGTCGACTTAAGTTTCACTTGTGTTTCACTTTATTTGGATAGTCACAAAGCATACCTACAGATAGTTACTTGAATGACATCACATGTGTTGTAAAAGTGTTACAGATGCCTTAGTGATGCTGCTAATAGACTTAGAGATTTGCGGTAGATGTACCGTAAATGGTTAAAAATACTTTAGAGATTCTATTGACAAGCTACAAATAAGTTGTAGCAAAGTTGTTGAGTATCTATCTATCTATATATATATATATATATATATATATATATATATATATATATATATATATATATATATATATATATATGTATATATATATATATATATATATGTTAGTGATACACTACAAATGTGCTGTTTCAAGCAGTTGTATATCTATAGATATATAGATTATCACAATAAAAAGTGTTGAAAGTTTGTAGATCATCTACAGATTAATTGTTGAATGTCTACAGATATTCAGTTATTAAAGTAGTTTGTAGATCATCTACAGATTAATTGTTGAATGTCTACAGACATTCAGTCGAGAATGTCTACAGACATTCGGTTATGGAAGTACAATATGTTGTTGATAGTTTGTAGATCATCTACAGATTAATTGTTGAAAGTCTGCAGACAGTTAAGCATGTCTACAGACATTCGGTTATGGAAGCAAGATATTTTGTTGATAGTTTGTAGATCATCTACAGATTAATTGTTGAATGTCTACAGACATTCAGTTATTAAAGTAGTTTGTAGATCATCTACAGATTAATTGTTGAATGTCTACAGATATTCAGTTATTAAAGTAGTTTGTAGATCATCTACAGATTAATTGTTGAATGTCTACAGACATTCAGTTGAGAATGTCTACAGACATTCGGTTATGGAAGTACAATATTTTGTTGATAGTTTGTAGATCATCTACAGATTAATTGTTGAAAGTCTGCAGACATTAAGTTGAGAAATGTACTGATAATCTGTTGATAGTTTGTAGAGCATCTACAGATTGACTATCTAAATAATGTGTTACCCTCTGGGTAAACGATAAAATTTCCTGAAAAAAAAACACTAAACATTAACAACTTTTTCACAAAAACTGTAAAAGATAACAAAACACTGAGCACACCTGAATACTTGAATATTTTGTGAACAGTTTAAAGTTTGAATCACGTCTGTAGGTGAAAGAATGTAGGAGGAGATACATTTTGGAGCAGAAGAGGATATGAAGCATGCTCTCATTGACTTCAATGTTTAAAAAAAAGTGTTAAAAAGCTTGATATTTAAAAAAGTACAAAAAGTAGAAAAAAAGTTGAAGAAGTCCCATCATTAGCTGAAAGAGCTGAACATTTTAAAAGTTGAATGGTCTTAATAGCTGAACGTATGCAGAAGTTACAGAGAGCCAAAAAATGTACGGAAGAGGGAACTAGAAAATGCATTTCCTGCAGAAAATGCGTGGGAATGCTGAATAGCTGAATTGCTAAAGCTAAACTGGATGAATAGCTTAAATCCGTAAGAAGAAGTTAAAGTAGTGATAATAGTTGAAAACGTTTAAATCGTTTTAATAAGTATGAATTTCACTCTCAATTTCACATTCATCACTCTCACTGCCATCCGTACAGACCTTCCTCACACTCTCTTCACTCACTCTGCTCGCTTTAGCGTCACCGGAGGCACTGTTGCTTTTCCTTCTGCGTTTAGCAGGTATTTTTGATTTAATTGCTGCCTCTACCTCCTCCAGCACTACCTCCTCCACCTGTTCACTCCACCTTGCACTTTGTTCACCCGTGTCATTTACCGTTTCATTACCCTCATCAGTCTGCACCTCACCTGTCTCCCCTGACTGACCCTCCTGCGTGTCCCTAATCCCACCTGTCTGTTCCCCAGACACACCTTCACCTATTTGTTTTTTTTTCTTTTTCTTTTTCTGTCCCCTCACCCACTACACTCCTCTCATCAAGGCAGCAGTCCCCCCGGACAGTGGGGGGGCCGCCGCCTCGGCAGCAGACCGCTGAGGATCCGCCCCCCCCCCCTCTCCCCCGGTACCCCCGGGGGAGTGGGGAACGGCCCGCCTTGGCACCAGCTGCCCCTCCCGGACCGGGAGGATTTGGATCACCTCATCTCGGGCAGGCCCTCACCGTGTGTCCCACCTCTCCACAACCAAAACATTTCATCCCTGATGAAGTTGCAAAAATCACGTATTCATAATCATCTACTTTGACATGGAAGCGGAGGTTTAGCTCCTCATCCCGATGGTTCAGTATCATATACAGCTGTCTGCGGTGAGACACGACGTGTTTCAACAATGGAGATTTACATCCAGACAGGATCTTTTTAACGGGAGAAACTATCTTCCCGTGTCTGAACAACTCTCTGCTGAGAAAGCCATCAGAGATGAAAGGTGGGACGTTTGACAGGACTACCTTCGTGGCTGGTTGTGTGAGCGGTAGCACCTGTACAAACATTTCATTCATGGTGATGCCTGCCTCGATGACTTGGTTCACCTTGTCCTCTCGGTCCAGGAAGATGACCACCGCCCCGTTCATCCGAGCAGCCGACTTAATGCTACAGTGCCCGACCTTTTCCCCCACAGCTAACCCAATGTCCTCCACGCTACACGGAAAACTAGGAAAGATCTTAATGCCATGTTTTCTCGTGAGCGTGGAGAACCCCTCTCCATTCACCATGGTGGCTGCACACGCCGGCAGGAGGCAAATCCACCCAAATAAACCAAACTAACCACCGAAAAGTATTACAAATTAAAGATAAAGTGACCTATACCATTAAACTAACCAAAACTAAATTAAATTATCAAAAACAAAACAAAGAAAAGTAAGAAAAACTACAAAACTTTGCAGCTCACTCACACACGCTCACACACTCAGCTCCGACTCAGAGAGAGAGAGAGGAAGGAATAGACAGGCAGACAGAGGAAGGAATAGACAGACAGACAGAGAGAGAGAGGAATAGACAGAGAGAGAGAGAGAGAGAGAGAGAGAGAGAGGAATAGACAGAGAGAGAGAGAGAGAGAGAGAGAGAGAGGAATAGACAGACAAAGAGAGAGAGAGAGAGAGAGAGAGACAGAGAGAAACAAACAGACATACAGAGAGAGACAGAGACAGGGAGAAACAGAAACAGACAGAGACAGACAGACAGAGACAGACAGAAGTGGAACGCAAAAGATATAGACTAATGTTCATATTACTGCCTGTAGTATTCAAGTTGACTGTCTGTGAAAGGGTTGTCATGGCTACTAATGACCTGTGACCATGTTGATAAACATCCTTTGAAGTCTGTGATGAGATCTCTTTGATCTTTAATCAGGTTAACGACCGTGTCACCTGCTGAAACTGTCACCTGTTGTGCCACAGTGCAGCTATTCAAAGAGACAGAGTAAGCTCTCAAATAAAGCCTCAGACTGCTAAAACGATAAGGGGTATCAGTGAAATGATGTAATCGTGACCACCACAAGGCCTTTATGAACATATCCATATAAATTTATGTTGATAAACTTAAAAATGTGGGCACATCAGCGATTTAAAAAACTGGTTCGCTCTGCGTTTCGCTGGGAAATGTGGGGGACGTTTAATATGGCAGCGAATGGAGGAAGATGTGGAACTCTTGTCATTTGGAAGCTCATCAAGCCAAACGTATAAGGCATATCGCAACACCGAGCACATTGTCTGAAACTAGACAAAAACACCTACGTTTTGATGTATAAATTGTGTATGACAAGTGAAAATTGTGGGTGTGAGAGCAATTTATAGAGAAGGGACAAAGATCATTTTTTTTAAGGCGCCACACTCCACTTGATAACATCACTCTCTCTGGCAGACACAACATACACTCACTAGAAACGCAGAAAAATCCTGAAATGATCACTAAACTTAAACACCTTTTTCACAAAAACTGTAAAAGATATCAAACTGAAAAGCAGTACCCTAATACCTGAAGTTTTTGTGAACATTTTAAAGTTTGTTTGGCGTCTGTAGGTGAAAGTATGGAGGGGCTGAAAATGTTGGGAGCGGAAGAAGATTTGAAGGATTTGAAGCATGCTCTCATTGACTTCAATGTTAAAAAAAGTGTTAAAAAGCTAATATTTTAAAAAGTATAAATAGTATAAAAAAAGTTGAAAAAGTCCCATCATTAGCTGAAAGAGCTGAACATTTTAAAAGTTGACTGGTTTTAATAGCTGAATGTATGCAGAAGTTACGGAGAGCCAAAAAACGTATGGAATAAGATATAAGAAGAAAAAAGAAAGAACCGAATAACAATAGTGGGAATGCTGCTGAACAGCATTCCCACTAATTAGTCTATATCCCATGCGTTCCACTACTGTCTGTCTGTCATTCTGTCTATCTGTCTCCCTCCCTTCGTCTGTGTCTTTCTGTACCTGTCTGTGTCTGTCTGTGTCTTTCTGTGTCTGTCTGTGTCTATCTGTGTCTATCTGTGTCTGTCTGTCTGTCTGTGTCTATCTGTGTCTGTCTGTGTCTGTCTGTGTCTATCTGTGTCTGTCTGTCTGTCTGTGTATATCTGTGTCTGTCTGTGTCTGTCTGTCTGTGTCTGTCTGTGTCTATCTGTGTCTGTGTCTGTCTGTGTCTATCTGTGTCTATCTGTGTCTGTCTGTCTTTGTCTGTCTATCTGTGTCTTTCTGTGTCTGTCTGTGTCTATCTGTGTCTGTCTGTCTGTGTCTATGTCTGTGTCTGTCTGTGTCTATCTGTATCTGTCTGTGTCTGTCTGTGTCCATCTGTGTCTATCTGTGTCTTTCTGTGTCTATCTGTGTCTATCTGTGTCTGTCTGTGTCTATCTGTGTTTATCTCTGTGTCTGTCTGTCTTTTGTCTAGCTGTGTCTAGCTGTGTCTGTCTGTGTCTATCTGTGTCTATCTGTGTGTGTCTGTGTCTATCTGTGTCTGTCTGTGTCTGTCTGTGTCTGTCTGTGTCTATCTGTGTCTTTCTGTGTCTAGCTGTGTCTATCTGTGTCTTTCTGTGTCTATCTGTGTCTATCTGTGTGTGTCTGTGTCTATCTGTGTGTGTCTGTGTCTGTCTGTGTCTATCTGTGTCTGTGTCTGTCTGTGTCTATCTGTGTCTATCTGTGTGTGTCTGTGTCTATCTGTGTGTGTCTGTGTCTGTCTGTGTCTATCTGTGTCTTTCTGTGTCTATCTGTGTCTGTGTCTATCTGTGTCTGTCTGTGTCTATCTGTGTGTGTCTAACAAACTTTAAAATGTTCACGAAAACTTCAGGTATTAGGCTATGGCTTATCAGTTTGATATTTTTTACAGTTTTTGTGAAAAAGCTGTTTAAGTTTAGTGATCATTTCAGGATTTTTTACAGGTAGCAGTTTAACAGCAGGTGACGGGGTCGTTAACTGATCAAAGGATGTTTACAAACACTCATCACCATGACAGCACTTCCACAGACAGCATCAGCAGTCTTTCAGCCTTTTCAGGCAATTCATTGCAATGGATATATATATATATATATATATATATATATATATATATATATATATATATATATATATATATATATATATATATATAGCTGATAATAAGTCTTTTTAGTCAATTCATTGAAACTTCCACTTTTGACAGTATTACAGTTTAGCTTCCAGCTTTTGTAAAATGTATTTCAGCTCTTAACGTATGTGCAGTTCAGCTTCCAACTTCTAAGTTTTTCAGCAGTGTAGTGCAATGCATTTGAGATTTTTCAAACAATTTGTTCCATATTTCTGCATTTTCATCAATGTTTCTCACAGCATTTGTAAGTTTTCCATACTGATTCATAATTTCAGATAAAATAAAAATGAATTATTTTATACATTAGTGGTGTTATTCAACTTTTTAATGAAATTCATACTCATTCTAACGATTTCCACTTTTTCAACTATCTCACTACTTCAACTTCTTCTTACGGATTTAAGCTATTCATCCAGTTTAGCTTTGGCAATTCATCTATTCAGCAGTGCAGCTCCCGTACCACACAGTGATGCAGCTGGACAGGATACTCTTAATGGTGCCCCTATAGAAGGAACACATGATGCATGGGGGGGTCTCTTGCTCTTTTCAGTACAGCTTGCCGTTGTCTCATTTTCGGCCTGAAAATATAGCCACATGGCGCTCCTCTTCCCCTCTGCCATTCTTCTGCTCCGTCTCTGTGCTGCTTGTGTGTGTGTGCTGCTGGCCGCCGCCGAGCCTGGATGGTTGCTTGCTTGTTTGCCTGGCACCACTCAGTCACGTGATGGTACAACATCAAATCACAAGATGGGGGAGGAGGAGCAAAGTGTGCCTGCTCCATGCTGTGACAGGAGCGGCACTTTAAAGCAGCGACACTTACACAGACAGACAGCCTCTTTGATGAAACCACAGCAGTGCATACTGGAGAGTAACTGAAACTAAAGTATCAATCTCATTACACTGGTATTGATCAATATCAATACCAACATTGGTATTGATATTACTGATATTTGGATCGATCCGCCTACCACGACTAAGAAGCCACGCTGTTGTAACACGTGCAGAATGTTGCTTAACATTGTCTTGCTAAAATTAACAGGGTAGTCCCTGAAAAAGATGTTGCTTGGATGGCAGCATAAGTTGCTCCAAAACCTGGATGTACTTCTCAGCATTAATGGTGCCTTCACAGATGTGCAAGTTACCCATGCCATGGGCACTCATAGATGCTGGCTTTTGAACTTTGCGCTGATAACAAGTTGGATGGTCCTTTTCCTCTTTGGTCTGGAGGGCATGACGTCCATGACTTCCAAAAACAATTTGAAATGTGGACTCGTCAGACCACAGCACACTTCTCCATTTTGCGTCCATCCATCTCAGATGAGCTTGGGCCCAGAGAAGCCGGCGGTGTTTCTGGATGTTGTTGATATTTGGCTTTCGCTTTACACGTTTGCTCCTTTTATACCCAATCATGACCAATTAACCTGTTCACCTGTGGAATGTTCCAAACAGGTGTTTTTTGAGCATTCCTCAACTTTCCCAGTCTTTGTCTCTGTGACCCGAAGGACAACACAAGGGTTAACAAAGTAAAGGCGAACGCAAAGCCCCTTTTCCCCGAAACAGAAGCTAACCCCGGTAACGTTACGGGCATGGATGTATGGATACAGGGCCAGGCAGCATGGCGAAGATGACCGTAGGACAGAGAACACTACAGGAAGGCTTTCACCGGCGACCTGATAGCTGCTGGTTAGTACATACGCAGGAACACCAAAAGCGGGAGGAAGCGTGGGTTAATATGTGGATTCATACTGGGATGTCTACACAACTGTGTGAGTCAACTGACTAAAACAAGTTCGCCACTTCACTCGAACCAAAGTTTAAAACACCTCTTCATGTATGTCTTCTTTAGTCTGTTAGCTATTTAGGTTTTTTTCATGGAACACGTCACTTACACATTTTGCACTTAATGCGGGGTCTTGTTTACATATTTGTGACCATATGTAGACTACATTTTATGTACTGGTGTTATTGTTCAATACATTGTGAATACATATTTCCAAAATTGTATGATGTTTTTGTTGAGTTATTATTACACAATACTTTTTCTGACCTTTTTGAATCCCCCGAGAAATAACCCATATTACAAAAAGACTAAATCTAAGGCTAAAACTAATAAAAACTAAACTAAAACTAAGCATTTAAAAAAAAATAAAAAACTAAACTAGCAAACCTGCTTTAAATTCATTAATTCAAACTAAACTGAATTTGAAAACAGAAAGTCAAAACAAAATAAAAATAAAAACTAATGAAAAATGCAAAACTATAATAACCTTGATATGCAGTCGATAGTGTGTACTATGAAGATTTGATCTTGATATAGTTGAAAGTATCTTCCTAGACTAAAAGTCTAATAAAGTATAAGAAGCCTTCTTTTCTTCAGAAATGAATAGAGTTTCTTAGAAATGTCTTAATTCAAAAGACCACTAACACCACTAGATGCCCACTCACTGGAACAAGATAAAAACTGTATCGCAGGTTACGAATGGTTAATTTTTTTTCAATTAACTTGACCATAATCGGGGTCAAAAGAACTTAGTTTTTTTGTTATTGCTCTCAATTATTGAATATCTTTGGGAATCTTACTGGTACGTTTATGAGGCTTGTTCCTACAAACATGCATGTGGTTTTCATCTCTTTGGGATACAATCTCTGGTATAATGAGTTCAGGTTCAAGTGTATATCATATCTTTGTTTAAAAACCACACTGAAGAATGTGTTATGTTATGTACAACAACAAAAAAAACTACAAAGGTCAGACATCAAAAAAATATAGATAAGCACTGGGGAGTGGTGTAAAAGTCCCATCATGCCCACACAGGCTGTATGTTTGCTAATCCAACAGCTTAACCACTGGTTCACAGAGCTGACAACCCATTCTCACTCCCAACTCGTAAAATACGGACGCTTGGTCAGTGGCTCTCAGCGTCAGATATCGACACAAAAATCACCCTTTAGCATCTGTATGGGACGCACCGGGCAGAGCAGTAGCTCGACCGCGGTGCTGTAAGATGACATAGTATGAAGAGTGACAATAGTAGCGAGTAGTATAAAACATGGGCTTAAGCCCTCCTATATTTCATCTCAGCCCCCCTAAAAATTATAATAAAAACCTTTTTTTTGTTTTTTAAATCAATGTTAGAGCTTAAGTGAGAGTTTGTGAACTTGTCTGTTAGTGACAGAGGACAAACAATTACCATTAACAGGAACGCAGTGTTGCCCAATCGGAGGTGGTTGTGCCAGACTCCCGCCTTTGGCTGAGTCTCTATCTGATCTGTTAGAGGGAGAGCAGGAGTGTGTTTGTGAAGTTTAACATTGGTAGTCCACAGAGAAGAAGTTGGTAATTTCATGGCACAGATTAGAACCCAAATTGAAACGTGAGTAAGTGAAGAGAGCGCGGGCCGGCACACGTATTCCTGCATTTTCCGTGTCACATTCTCTAAAGGTCTGATCCTAGAATCGCCCCTGGTATAAAAGACCAAAAATCAATGTGGACTTTCACCCAGGAGACCAGGGTTCATGTCCTGTTCTTGAAATGTACATTTTGTAACTCCCAAACACGATCTTTTCCTAAACCTTACTGTCTCGTTCTTGTGCCGCAAGTCAGTTAAACGTACGTCCCGACCCAGAAGTGATGCCAAGAGTCCCGACCAAGCTCGTCTAAATATGACGCTAAGGGAGACTTTTTGCGGCATTAACAAACGCCAATGCGTGAGAATGTGTTGGAGCTGAAGATGGCCTCCGAATAACACCTCATCTGGTCAGGGTGACCAAAGTGAGAAAAAGTGAACCTCTGGTGAATTCAGGATAGCTTTCTTGCTACATAACTATTAGAGACAACACAAAATATTGCCTTCAAAAGAAAATCTATTTAAAATGAAGCCCTGTTCAGCTCTGTTCTTAACTTTTGTTTTTTAACTTTTTGGTTCTTAACTTCTTGTCTCTAAAGGATAGCAAGCACCAGTGCGTCTTGTTGCAAGCGTGCATGTGTCAAAATCTGAAATGTGTATTAACTCTCAACACCAACATAACACCAGAAGACAGCATGGTGTAAAATATGTACACATTTTATTTGTTAGCATACAAGTTTAGATTAATAAAACATTGGATTTCAACTGAAAAAAAAAAATAGAAAACTCCAGATAAATAAAGTATGAGCTAAATCAAAAATCATTCATGACATTTTATTTACATATTTAGAAATCAAGATAATTAATCCATAGCTATGGCATTCAGAAATATATACTTGTACATGTAGTTATTTCATAATTTAACATTACCAGTCATACGTACTACAGTATATTCAACCTTTGTTAGGGTTACATAATCTTAGGTTTTAGATGCTCGTTAGCAATAGGTGGACAAAGCAAAGATCTGACTGACATGAGTTCACAGTTAAGGTCTGGTCACATCTGTAACTGGTGCAGTAAAATGTTTCTGTTCCATCTTTACAAAGTATTTGGTTCTAGAAGCTTGGTGACTGTACTCACAGGGCTAGCTGGGGAAATGCTGTAGCTGGCAAGCTAAGTGCTAACTGTGGTGCTAGCCCAGCCAGCTGGAAATAGTCTCTCTACTGTTCTGTTTATACCCCCCTGGTGTTTACACCATTTCAATCAATAAAAAAAGTTATTAAAGAGGGGAAAAAAGCTTTTCGAGCTAACAAGCTTGTTAGCTTAGCACTGTTGCTAACAGGACAATTTGTACCGTCAAATTCAAATTTGAAGGTCAAATTCACAAACGTTAAACTTGACGCGAAACATTTTAACTGAGTTACTTTAGTCCCCAAGAGCAAATTCACTTGTAGTCATTGGAATTAATTGAAATCTGTTAAAGTTCACTGTTTTAAATCCTGGTGTGAGCAGCTCCTTAGACTTCAACAAAGGCAACGTTCAAAACCATTACAGGCACTGTCAACTAACGAGAGCACTTTTAATACTTCGGTCAAAGGCAATCTAACAATATATGAATATATGCTTATTAGACATGAGCCAAAGCTCAACAGTAATCACCAAACACTATGCATAGCACAGTTTATAAAAATAAAAAATAAAAAAATTACAATATCACATGCTAAAAACAAGCACAGGTTTTTTTTTTTTTTTTTAAATCAAAGATATACATTAAGGTCAGAATCTGTGACATTTGACTGGAATGTTTGGATCCTGACAAAGTTCAGTGTTGTCAGTTAACTATAAGGTCAAATGCTTCAAAGTAAACATGCAGGGAAGATGATAAACTACCAAGCATCCTTGCAAGAATACATGAATAAAGCCAACAAAGTGTGGGGTGCTGCACATGCAACAAATCACACTAATAACCAGAGTTCAGTTTCTTGATTACATTAAAACCTCAGTTCAGCCAAGACAATCAATTAAGCATGCGTGTGGATGAGTTCCATAGTCCTTCATAAAAAAATACCGTCTGTTTATTATTCAAAAAGGAGGGTCGAAAAACCAAATATACAAAAGTTCATGAAGTTGAATTTAGTCCAAGATAGAGGATAAGGACTTGTGGTTTGAAGAATGCCAATACATTGTGTAAGTGAGTTTGTTTTCTACAACCAAATACAAGGATATACAGTAACAAGCCCTTAATTAATGCATGGGGAAAAGATACTCTGAATGGGACATGCACATGATTAGCAGAAAGAGACAGATTGTAGAGACGCAGTATTAAAGGTGCAGGTCCGTGGGTCCTTAGGGAGCTGGCCACTGGTGCTGGGCTGCTGCAGACTTGTACCTCTGCTCAGTCAAACAGCTGCTACAGAAACAGATTAATAGGTGCCATTAGACTGAGTATTAAATAAAATACAAACTTAGGCAGAGACACACTTGAACTGACAATTCTATGTTCATCTCTTACTCATTAGCTACTTTTCATCTCATACTTTCAGTGATTATCTTTTAAGCCAAGTGCCCTCTTTTTATTTTATACTTTAACATTTTTCTTCTTTCTTTATCACATTACTTTTTCCTTATAGAAGTCTAAGTTTCCAATTTGGATACCAACACTGGAGTGCAGTGGATTATGTTTATATAAGAAAAATGAAAAGAAAAACTTTAAAAAAAAAATACATATTGTTGGTAGGTGAGCATTTTTTTTTAAAATTTACAGACAATGAAAAGAACAACAAACACCATTTGTGCATTTGCCATGTCAAACATTCCCCACTGACAATAAATGCTCTCATGTGTGCCGCCTAATTTAAAGATTTTTTTTTTTTGGCATGCCAGCGAGTTTGTACGCAGAGCCAAATGACACCTTATCAGTAGCAGAATGTCTTTTGGACGAGATGCCAGGACACCGACTTGGCGCCATCTGCCTCTGAATGAATGCTCAGTCAGGAGCTGTGCCTGCCAAGTCTGGTTTTCCTACAGTGCAGTCATCCCACTAGAGTCTGATCCATCATGCTGTTCAGCCTTTCACCTGGGAAGCTCCCAGCCAAACTAAAAACGCTGTTTTAAGCCAGCTAGGCTTTCAGCCATAATGGTGAGGGAGAGAGGACAGCTTGATAGATACGTGATGATGATTTAAAAAAAACAAGTACAACGCTCAGTTTAATTGTCTATCAAAAGCTCTCCAAATCATGGGACACATAAAACTGCACTGATCAATATTCTCTATTCAACTGTCTATACAGGTGCTGGTCATATAATTAGAATATCATGAAAAAGTTGATTTATTTCAGTAATTCCTTTCAAAAAGTCAAACTTGTATAATGTATACATTCATTCCACACAGACTGATATATTTCAAGTGTTTATTTCTTTTAATTTTGATGATTATAACACAACTAATGAAAACCCAGAATTCAGTATCTCAGAAAATTTTAATATTGTGAAAAGGTTCAATATTGAAGACACCTGGTGCCACACTCTAATCAGCTAATTAACTCAAAACACCTGCAAAGGCCTTTAAATGGTCTCTCAGTCTAGTTCTGTAGGCTACACAATCATGGGGAAGACTGCTGACTTGACAGCTGTCCAAAAGACGACCATTGACACCTTGCACAAGGAGGGCAAGACACAAAAGGTCATTGCTAAAGAGGCTGGCTGTTCACAGAGCTCTGTGTCCAAGCACATTAATAGAGGCGAAGGGAAGGAGAAGATGTGGTAGAAAAAAAGTGTACAAGCAATAGGGATAACCGCAACCTGGAGAGGATTGTGAATCAAAACCCATTCAGAAATGTGGGGGAGATTCCCAAAGAGTGGACTGCAGCTGGAGTCAGTGCTTCAAGAACCACCACGCACAGAAGTATGCAAGACATGGCTTTCAGCTGTCGCATTCCTTGTGTCAAGCCACTCTTGAACAAACAAGACACAGCATCAGAAGCGTCTCGCCTGGGCTAAAGACAAAAGGACTGGACTGCTGCTGATTGGTCCAAAGTTATGTTCTCTGATGAAAGTAAAATGTGCATTTCCTTTGGTAATCAAGGTCCCAGAGTCTGGAGGAAGAGAGGAGAGGCACAGAATCCACGTTGCTTGAAGTCCAGTGTAAAGTTTCCACAGTCAGTGATGGTTTGGGGAGCCATGTCATCTGCTGGTGTTGGTCCACTGTGTTTTCTGAGGTCCAAGGTCAACGCAGCCGTCTACCAGGAAGTTTTAGAGCACTTCATGCTTCCTGCTGCTGACCAACATTATGGAGATGCAGATTTCATTTTCCAACAGGACCTGGCACCTGCACACAGTGCCAAAGCTACCAGTACCTGGTTTAAGGACCATGGTATCCCTGTTCTTAATTGGCCAGCAAACTCACCTGACCTTAACCCTATAGAAAATCTATGGGGTATTGTGAAGAGAAAGATGCGATACGCCAGACCCAACAATGCAGAAGAGCTGAAGGCCACTATCGGAGCAACCTGGGCTCTCCTAACACCTGAGCAGTGCCACAGACTGATCGACTCCATGCCACGCCGCATTGCTGCAGTAATTCAGGTAAAAGAAGCCCCAACTAAGTATAGAGAGCTGTACATGCTCATACTTTTCATGTTCATACTTTTCAGTTGGCCAACATTTCTAAAAATCCTTTTTTGTATTGGTCTTAAGTAATATTCAAATTTTCTGAGATACTGAATTTGGGGTTTTCATTAGTTGTCAGTTATAATAATCAAAATTAAAAGAAATAAACACTTGAAATATATCACTATGTGTGGAATACTCTACATAGATTATACAAGTTTCACTTTTTGAATGGAATTACTGAAATAAATCAACTTTTTCATGATATTCAAGTTATATGACCAGCAACTGTATATCAGGGTTTCCGCTATATACATTTAGCAGCGGCGCACCTCCGCTCCTTTAGCGGTTTATGAAAAGTCATAAATTCATTATTACATGACTCCGCAGAGCCATCTGCTCTACTGGACTCAAGCAAACAGGCATCCGTGCTCTCTCTCTCCCCTTTTAGGGTGAGCAACTGGAACAGAGGCAGGACGTCATCACTCGTGAAGTCATGGCAAGGATAAACAGCGCGAGTATAGCAGTTTCTCAGGCAGAGTGATAAACGGAGACGAAAGCCTCGACATGAAAAGCGCAGTCACGGACGCGGGTCCCGTGAAATATGACAGCTACAGTTTATTGGAAAATAGCGTTATGGACACTGAATTTACTGTTTATCAGACCCCAGATGATATAAGAATCTAACGTTAGCAAAGGCTGCGGTCCCTCTGACTCCCCGCTGCAGGAGACGTATTCCTCCGACACACTGTATTTACATTACCGTTTAAAACTTTTTCCAGGTTAGTTGGGGGGGGGGGGGGGGGTGCATATCGCTCAAAACCAAAATTACATGTTTTGTTGCTAAACTGTGTGTAAAATGAGAGGTGACGTTAAATCACCTGTTTCAGGTAACGGTATCTTAGGGTACCATCTATTTTCTGTGGGTAATGGTAGTTAACGTAGGGTGACCAGACGTCCCGGTTTGACCGGGACAGTCCCGATTTTGAATTGCGTGTCCCGAGTCCCAACAAAAGTCTGTCGGGACGCTAAAATGTCCCGGTTTACACCAGGAGCTTTGTCCAGTTTATTTTTCCAAGGTGAATAGAACGGGCAGCTACGTGCGGGGTCCGACCATGCTGTATTTGTTGCTATCACCTAGCAACCGTCTCTATGTGAGGAAAGCTGTGAAAGGTGAAGTTTTCGGAGGAATCCTAGCCAAATCAGTCTAATACATTGATGCCATCAACACAAAGTTTAGGAGCGCAACACTAATGATTTAGTTTGAAGTTCCTGTAATGATTCCTTTGAAGTTAGGTTTCCAGTCTACGGTTCAGACTCAAACACACGGAGCTCTGAAGCAGACCTGTGCGTCGCTTAGTGTCCACTCTCTGTAAAATGCAGGGCAGCTTCAGGTTTATGGATGCGCTCTGCTGTGGACACGCTGCGGCAGATGTGTTGCGTTTGTGCTCCGTGTATTTCTGCAGTAGTTTCGGTTTTCCACCTCCGATGTAGAGCAGTGTTCAGCCACTTCCATAAACTTTGTCTCATTCAGAGACCCAAACTGGGCTCTGTGTCTGTCAGAAGGTCTGAGATCTACCATATATCAGCAGAGCAATCACGTAATGCACAGCAGACTATGGTGCAGGTATAGATTTTCTGAAATAGTGACTTTATTCTTGTATTAGCCTATTATAACTTTATTTTTCTCAAAATATCACGACTCCTCAAAATCAGAGAACACATACTATATTTTGAATGTGCACAAAGTTTTGGACATGAGCAGAAATCTTGCTCAAACATCTGAAATATTACAGTCCAGGGGTTTATTAATAAATTAAAATGAATTAATGTATCATTGAGGTGAATAATTGTCACTTTCGGAACCGAAGTAAATTAGCCTAGGCTAAATGTGTGCTGACTCAGATATAATTAGAAGTCGATCCAAAGGAGAATAAATAGTTTAAAGCAATACAAAATGCCTGAGAGCCTTACTTCAATATATTCAATTATGTTTTTATATTTGGATTGTAATCTATGTTTCTCTTTACATAAAGATATTTGCAGAATAAATTGATTCAGAAAAAGATAGAAATAGGTGCATAAAAATTCACCAGAATGCAGGAAATTAAGTGTTTAATGCTCAAAATTTCCAATAAATCATTTTAATTCTTTTGGTGTTATTGGAATAAATAACACTTCAAAAAATCTTTTTTAGAAAAAATCTCACACTAAACTGAAACTGTTTTTCAGTTTAGTGGAAAGGTTTACAGGAAAAAAACACTTATTAGATGAGGACGATCAAAATAATGAAGTTACTGTCTGACCTTGGCTGGCACATGCTCACGTTAAAAAGCGTGTGCGTGCACAAGCACTACGGTCACGTGCAAAGGGTCCCGGTTTTGGTTCCGGGAAATCTGGTCACCCTATGTTAACGTTAGCAAATAAGACCACTGACGGCAACGTTTTTGTTCATATTTTGGCTAGGGCTGTCCGCGTTTACGCGTTAATCGCGATGTGATTAAGGGCAGATGCAACACTTTTTAATTTTTTTTATTTTACACTTCACTCGGCTTTGCGTCGTGCCTAACGGCTACTATTTTGACCCTTTGGCGCTGCCGTTCTTCTTCATAACACATCTTCTGCTGCAGAATGCAGGCAGGCTGCCGGCATGGAGAAAGACAGACAGCAGCAACACACTTCTGAATGGCGCTTTTCTTTTAAAAAAAACTCCCGGACGGCTCAGTAGACAAGTCGAAAGCCATATGCACGTTGTGTAAAGCCGAATTAAAATATCACCGAAACACGTCAAGCTTGAGCTACCACCTACGAGCTAAGCATATTAACTTGACGCAGTTTGATGCTAGCGGGCTCAGGCAAAGCAGTATTTTGGAGAGTGCTACTTGCCAACCTGTGGCTGAAACCAAATCCAAAAAGATTATTACAGCTCTTGCAAAATGGGTGGCAACTAACTGCAGACCTGTCAGCATCGTAGAGGACTAAAGGTCTTAAAGAAGTGCTACGGTTGGCATGTTCTGACCAGTCTTATACACTGCCATCGAGGGGGACAGTAGTTTCACGCACACACAGCCTGTATGACACTGAGAAAGCAGCTAAACTGGAACTGCTGCAAAGTGCAAACACTGTCTCATTAACCGGGGATTACTGGACGTCAGTGAGTAATCAAAATTATTTAGGAATTACTACACACTATATTGACTCTGGCTGGACTGCACTCGTTTGCCTTAACGGTTCGACATACAGAAGAACGACACTACGCTGAAACATGTGCCGAGCACTTCAGCGAAGTTGCAGAGGCATGGGGCATTGCCTTTTCTGTTCAGGAGAATTGTTACATTCCTTGTTATTAGAAAAATGTAAAGGTTAAATATCCTGCTGTGGCATCTGGTTTGTGCAGCATTTTGTTTGTACTGTATAAGCAAAGTGTTAGTGTTACATCTCAGTCAATTGCTGTGATGTTTTAGCTAGGTACTTGGAGGAATTGTGCAATAATGACAGATTCACACATTTGAAATGCAAAATAGAATTTTAATTGTGATAAAACATGTGATTAATCGTGATTAACTATAAAAAAATTTGAATCGCGATTAATCGCTGAAGTTCTAATCGTTTGACAGCCCTGATTTTGGCACAATGTTTAATAATGACAGTAGTGGTGGTCATAGTGAGTGGAAATGTGATATGAGATGCACATTGCAAAATGTGTTATGTATCTGGAATTGTTCATTAGCTATGTCTGTAAGCTGATTGGACTCATAGTAGTAATATTAGGCTAAAACAGATTTTATTCTGATCCAAAATATCTTTGAGACACTCTGTGAGAAAGGACAGAAGGGACACATTATATCTTGGAATGTAATTGTAAGACTTTTTGAGAAACAATTGCAAATAAAGCAAACTGCTGCTAAAAAGGAACTACACCCTGTTTTCACTTAGCTAGGTAACGTTACTGTTGACGTTCATTCAAAGTTTCAAAGTTAATTTTCTCCTGATGTGTCCGTCTCAAAAATGCCATTTTTGTGTCAGAATGTTGTGGATATGTGGCTTGTAAAGAATGGGTCCAATATTTACTTTAGTGACTATGGGGAGAAAGAATCTAAATTCAAATGTATTAGTCACATACAATTATACAGAGTATATGTAGTGAAATGCTTTGTCCACTGTCCCCATGGCTGTGCAATGTGTAAATATTAAGGAAATAAATAGAAAAAGAAGAGAAGAAGAAATGTCTAGAAAAATAAGAGAAGAAGAAAGGTCTAAAGTGCATGAAGTGTTTCCAACATGCTTGTGCTCCTGCTACAGTCCTCATTCAGTATCCGGATAGCTTGGGGATAAAAACTTTTCCGCATTGTCTGTGCGTTGGCCCTCAGGCAGCGATAACATTTCCCAGAGCGTAGGGAAGAGAAAAGGCAGTTGTTGCGGTGACTGCCTGTTGTATTTGTTTGGCAGTTGAGTTCAAATATCAACCATCTTTGCGCAGCAGCGCTTACTGCACCTTTTAAACGCTCTGTAGAGCTGAGGGAAACTGCAGAGTCATGGAATTGCAGGGCTCAACGCTAACTTTTTAAAGTGGTTGCCAGCTTGGCAACCAGGCATCAGCTTTTGGTTGCCGAAATTGACAATACGGTTGCCATACGGTTTAAACTGCCTATATTGGAGCAATTAATTTCTTATGTAACTATACCACACATTCTAATAATGAAATAATGGCTTGCAATACAAGTTCCCATCCCTCTCAAATAGGGGTGCAACGGCTCACAAAACTCACGGTTCGGATCATGGTTTTGAGTCACGGATCGGATCAATTTTCGGATCGGCACAAAAAAAGGGGGGGGATTTAAATGTTTATAAAAAAATGTATAACAATAACTTAATGAATTCTTTCAACAGTAAATTGCTGTTAAAAGACAAAAACAGATGAGAAAAGGGTATTTTACAATAACTTTGAACGCACCACGAGGTTTGCCAGTTTACCAGTAAATGCAACATTTGGTCCCGTCTGTGTTGTTTTTCCGACAACAGCAGTGACCAGTGCTTTGTCTTTTAGCTCATAGCTTTAGCGGCAGACTGTTGTACGTGCTGGTGTTGGAATCCTCTACAGTGAAACACAGTCACACCTTTACACCATTTAGCTGTCAGCATTTTAACAGTGTTTAAGTTTGTAAGTTTATTTGATTAGGACAATGCACATTAATCAACATTTCTGTAAATGCGCCAGTGTTAGCCAGTCTGCTAATTTTCAACTGTAGTCCTACTTACCTAGCATGCATGTCTTTGGGTTTAATCCGGTTACTACTGTAGCTAATGGTAGGCTAACGTTACATGCTGCCAAGTGTAACGTGATATCAGTGTTTACTAGCGTGACATGCAGCGATGCCTCTGTTGCCTCTAACGTCTGTTTCGGAGCATCAGAGAGCAGCACAGACATTTAGGTGGCATCGTAATGAGGCACCGAAATTCACGTTGCTATTCTGTCCGGTAGATACCGGGCACCGGTGCCATATTAGCACCAGCTATTAACATGCCCCATTCAGCGTGTGTGTTGAAAGCGGTCGCACAACAGCTGAAGTGTTGTGCACGAACGTAGTGTTTTAATTTTACAGAGACAACCAAACAAAATATTGACTTCTTTTGAAATAAGATTTTCCAGTTTTGGTTTGTTTTTATATGTTAAAAAAACAAACAAATATTGAGCAGGTGGTTGCCAAAGGGGGCAACCAGAGGACACGAAACGGTTGCCAATTGACGCAATCTGGTTGCCAAGGGCAACTATTACTGTCGAGCCCTGAATTGTTACTAAAAGCTACAGTTTTCGCATAACCACGGTCGTGATCCATTTTTGCATATAAAAATACTGATTTATAGCCGCTTTAAAATAAAAACATATTACTGAATAGGTATCCTTATAGTAAAGGCTGGGAGTTTTCATTGCAGATTTTACAGACGTGAAGATGGTGAACTGGCAAAATAGGAAACTATCAAATTGTGACAGCGCATAATGATGATTTAATGGCCGGAATGAGTTTTAATAAAAGGTTGATGTTGGTTTGATATAGTTTATTTATTTATAGCACATTTAAAACAACCAAAGTTGACCAAAGTACTGTACAAATTGAAGTGCACAACACAACCACTAAAATCAAGCAAAAGGAGTAAAATAAAATAAATATACAGTACAATATATTAAGATGCTACAAACCTCTAAGAGCAACCAAAGGCCATTGAGAACACCTATGTCTTGAGATGTTTTAAAACTGTCAATGGAGGGGGAACATCTGAGACAAAGTGGGAGACTATTCCAAAGCTTTGGAGCTGCCACAGAAAATGAACGATCTCCCTTACCCACTAACCTCGATCGAGGAACAGTTAAAAATAATTGATTTGAGGATCTAAGAGGCCTGGAATTGGAGTAGGGGCTGATGAGTTCTGAAATATACTGAGGAGCCTGACCACGAATGGCTTTAAAAACAAATAAAAGAATCTTAAAATCAATCCTGTATTTAATAGGTAGCCAATGCAGGGATGCCAGAATTGGTGTGATGCTTTCTTTTTTCCTTGTGCCCGTCAGAAGTCTCGCTGCAGCATTTTGCACTAGCTGCAGGTGAGACAAAGAGGAATGGCCAATACCCACAGTGATACAGTGAGTTGCAATAATCAAGCCTGGAGGAGATTAATGCAATGGTGACAGTCTTCATGTCATCAGAAGACAGGATGGTCTTCAGTTTGGCAATATTCCGTAGTTGAAAAAAGCAACTTTTCACCACTGAATTGATCTGTTTCTCAAAACGAAGTGAGGAATCAAAGATGACACCAAGATTTCTGGCATGGACGTGAAGGTTAAGAGACAGCGGACCCAGGTAGCTAGCTATGCTTGCTGTGGTGTTTATCACCTCTGTTTTAGAGTCATTCAGCTGTAAGTAGTTTTTGGCCATCCAGCATTTCACATCCTGGAGGCAGTTAAGAATGGATGTAACAGAGTTTGAATCCCCCGGATTTAACGGCAAATAGATTTGGGTATCATCGGCATAACAGTGAAAGGAAACATTGTGTTGGCGGAATATATAGCCCAAAGGGAGCATATACAGAGCAAACAAAATAGGTCCCAAAATGGAACCCTGAGGTACTCCACAAGAAATAGGGGCTGTGGAGGAGTAAAGGCTGCCAATGTTAACAGAGAAAGTCCTATCGGCTAAATAGGAGGCAAACCTCTTGAGGGCAGTGCCCTGGATGCCAACCTGGTCCTCAAGACGATTTAATAAAATATTGTGATCCACGGTATCAAATGCTGCACTAAAGCGTGTTTTACAGTAACCGCAGCCAAGCTGGCGCGTACAAAGGTGACGTCATGAAATCGCTGTGACTATTTATACCCACGCTGGTGCTCACGACACTAGTTGCAGTCTTCTCCTGAACAGCGGTGGCGCTAATGAGCAAAGGCTAACGACGTTGCTATTTTTACAGACTAGAAGAAGAAGAAGAAAAAGGTAAACAACGGCAGAACTGGCAGCAGCATTGCCGTCAATGCTTCGATTTGATTCAATGACCTACTTCGTCGGATCAAGCCTTTCATTCACCATAAAAGAACTCATCTTAACCCAGTAAGTTTACAAGAGAGACTCGCAGTCACTCTCAGAGTCCTGGCATCCGGTTGTCGGCAAACCAGTTCGTTTCCGCTTTTTCGCGCGCCGCTGAAAGAGAAAAAAAAAAAAAAAAAAATTCAACACGTCCATAAATTGGACGTGCCGGCAGGATATTACGTCATTTTGACGTCACGATGGCACGCGCCACCTTGGATGCGTCTAGTATAATTCACCTTTTAAGGTCTAACAGAATTAGGATGGCACATTTACCACAGTCTAAAGCCAGTAGCAGGTCATTTGAAACTTTAAGGGCCAATTCTGTACTGTGATATGGCTGTGTATTAGTCTAAGCCTGCAGGAGACAGAAGAGAAGAGACCCTGGCAAGATAAAAAAAGGCTTTAATACTGAGGGAATGATGGATATACTGTGTGTGTGCTCAGTCTGCTTGCAGGCTGTGGTTTATCCTGTCTTTGACCATGGCAAAGCTCCAACTCACTCTTCTCTCAACAGCTACTTATAAAAGTCCTGGGTTTACATTCCTCAATAGGACATGTTTATGTATCGAAGCTCAGCAGGAATTTCAAATGAGAAGATTAATTACTGTATGCTTCTGTACGGTAATAGGGCCATGGTTTATCCATCCACAGGGGTCTATGCTCACAAAAAATGTTGCCAAACACAACATTCCCCATAGGTAAAATATTTATGTGGTATGTCTTACTCTGCCTGATGGTACAGTGCAGACTGGGCACTGTCCATTGTCCATATACAAAGTACTTTTCAGTATGATTTGGGCCCAGCACATCCTAGGAGGAGCTTCCAACTTCCCAGCCTTTTAAAGTACATGAGGAAAAGAAGGGATTACTGCGACAGAGATTGAAACAATTTATGGGATATGTGCTCTTGAGGCAAAAACCGTGAGGCGTCTGCCAGGGTGAAAGATCTGCAGATATATAAAAGCCATCTGTGGCTGATGATCACACGGTGCTGTCTCAGAAAGTCTTAGCATTCAAATGACACAGTGCGTTGCAGGATGGTACATACCTAGTATGGAATGATAACTGTTGAGGAATGCTCTATAATAAATCAAATTGTACAATGGGGTAAATAAGGAAGCAAATATTTTCTTTGTTGGAAAACATTTCCCAGAAGATTTCTCCTTTCAAATCCATGACCCACCCTTATATTTGAATAATTTTTGGATACTTTCTGTACGACTTGGCCTTAATAACCTCTCATTTCCGGTGTAATAAAAGCAAGGGGCATGAAAAAAAAAAAGAGTGCAAACAGAGCATTAATGTTCGGCCTTTATGCTGGCAGTTGAGAAATTCTATATGAAGGTGACATGGATAAGCAAAGAAAACTTCCAAGAATTGTGACAAAGCAGGAATAGCAGCCAGTACACTGCTGCTGTGAACAGACAGCAGTAGTGTTTCAAATCAAAGTGTTTTCTTTTCTGAGATGGACAGCTACAAAATGGGGTGCGCGTCATACCCAGTGTGGACAAGGTCTGCTGAAAGTGGAAATAAAGTGTTAATTTTGTCAACTAATGCCATGACGAAGTATATTTGTTGGCAACCTTTTTTCCACAATATAACAAATTCCAAAACTAAATAAAAGTAAACTTTTAGTAAAGGAGGACTTATACAAACTAAACGATAATTTGTCTCATTTAACTATCTGCATGGATGTGCAGAATCACACACTGTAGCCCAGCTCCTAACTAGTAAACCGTATCCTCCTTCGCCCAAAACATCTCTTATTCCGATGTTAGATTTATTGACTAAAGTCGTCTAATCCACTGAGAATTGGACAAGAAGCATGAACAAAACAGCTGGGATAAACTGAAAACATGCAGGCAGCACGATTTTCGTCATCATTGCTAGCGACAGACGAGGTGTCCTGAACAAACCCGCCATTTTTAAATAGTTTGTAGTTTAATAGTTTTTAGGGGTCCAAGCCCGAGGCTGGAAGAACGGGCGGGAGCGAAGCTACGCCGTTCGCACAGCGGGGCTGTGTTGGGGGGGGTGCCGGTTTCAGGACTGGTCCAGATCCCTGCAGGGACCTCGCACAAATTCAGCCACTTACACCACTAGGTGGCGCTATAGCAGAAAAAACGCGTTTGGCCTTATAACTCCCATACCGTGCACCCGACATTCAAAAACCATACATCTACGCGTTCACTGGATCCAGCTGAATCACGTGATATAGGCCATGCCCATTTCCGCCTAGACTTTTATGCATGAAAAATCGCGATTTATCGTAAACCGCTTGATCTGGATCTGCATGAAACTTGGTACGTAGCATCTCCAGACCGACCTGACAAAAAGTTATCAAAAGAATTTTTGTCGGATGAAATTTGCATAAAATACGCACAAACAAATTTGTGTAGCTAGCTACGAAGACACAAACGTTGCCATATCTCGGCCAAAATAAATGGTATCGCAAATCTTTAGATTCTTGTTTGTCATGACCCGATAAGGCTCCCCAACCAATTTTACAAAAATTGGCCACTAGGGGGCGCTACAAGTACAAAAAGTTTATATCTCATGAACGGCTCATACGATTTTTACGAAATTTTGAGTGTACCATCTCGGCCCACTCCTGAGGCCACGCCTACAGTGGGGTACTGATTCGTCAAAGTGAGCGTGGCATATGGGACCCAGGTTTTGATTCACCACTTACTAATGTGAGCACCTTAAAATTTACAGTGTAGATGTACAATGGTTCATGGACCTTACCTACCAAAAATTACACACATGGACCACTATGTGGCGCTATAATGACGTAAAACAGTTTTTTGCTTATAACTCCCACAGTCTACATTGCAGATTAGAACCCCTTATATCCACGTGTTCCTTGAATCCATCTGAGTCTGATGATATAGGCCATGCCCATTTGAGCTAAGAAGTTCTTTCGCAATATTGCGCAATGCGCAGAACAAACTTTTTCTATCTCCTCCTAGGCCGTGCGAGCTATTGGCACGAAACTTGGTAGGTAGCATCTCCATACAGACCTGACCTAAAATTATCAAAAGAATTTTGATACACCAGTCGCAATTTACAAGCAAAGTAATTTTCGTAGCTAGCCACAAAACACGAACGTTGGCATATCACGGCCAAATTAATAGGTATCTGAACAAAACTCGGTATTGTTGTTCGACATCCCACACCGAGCCTCCCTACCAAATTTGGTGAAAATCGGCCGTTAGGGGGCGCTATAATGAACGTAGAGGCCTTTTGGCAATTAAGTCAATGCATTCAAATGGGAATAATTTGCAATGGAAATATCTCTGCTGCAGTAAATGCTATCATCACAAAACTTGAGATTACTGTTCGACATGCCACTCTGCGGCTCTGCACCAGATTTGGTGATGATCGAACTTTAGGGCGCGCTATAATTGAGGTAGAAGTGTTTTGGCCTTTTAAGCAATGAAGAGGAAATTTGCAATTGCATTTCACTACAGATTTTGGACCTCGCACATGGTGAAATTTCCTGACTTTTGCATCGCCGTCATCGTGCTTTAGGTTCTCCTTTCGCGAGCTCAGCTTCCGTAGGCTCTTAGCGTCGTCAGGGGCGACTCGCGCCAGGGGGGGACTGACGCCGGGGAGGCTTGGACCCCGTTCATAACTGCTTGCAGTTCTAGTTTTTTTTTTTGCTGCCTCCAGCTTCTTTTGAAACAAATGTTCTTCTGGCTGTGGCAACAGCCACATGCAGAGAGTCAAAAACAACACACCTTCGACGTTCTGTGTGTGTGTCGCGTTAAGTCACGGCAGTTTCCTGCAGCGTAGCTATGACGACCAGCCACGCTCGCCTCAGGCATGAGGCAGTACTAAATCTGCAATGGAAAATGGCACCGTGGCCGAGTCCAGCCCAGTTGAGTCCAGAGCAAAAACGCCATAAACGACTACAGACCGGTCACCCTGACCTCTGTGGTCATTAATTCTTTTGAGTGCCTTATTCTGGCTCACCTCAAAACCCTCATCAACCCGCTCCTGGACCCACTGCAGTTCTCCTATAGAGGTAACAGGTCTGGTGGGGATGAGTCCGCCTACATGCGGGAGATTGACCACATGGTGATCTGGTGCATTCAGAACAACTTGGAGCTAAATGTTCCGAAGACAGTGGAGATGGTTGTGGACTTCAGAAAGGACGCAGCCCCACCCACCCACATCACCCCGGGTGACTCCACAGTCAACACTGTGGAGTCCTTTCGCTTCCTGGGCTCCATCGTCTCCCAGGACCTCAAGTGGGAGCTAAACATCAGCTCCCTCATCAAAAAAGTACAAGGATGTACTTCCTGCAGCAGCTGAAGAAGGTCAACCTGTCAAAGACAATGATAGTGCACTTCTACACCGCCATCATTTAGTGCATCCTCACATCCTCCATCACCATCTGGTACGCTGCTGCCACTGCTAAGGAGGGCAGAGTGCAGCTGAGGTGGTGATTGGCTACAATCTGCCGTCTGTCTGTCTGTACACTTTGCATTAACCTTCATCCTAGACTTTACATCTGCCCATACTATATATTCTTTGCAAATTCTGCACTAACCCATTCAGCCTCTTTTTTCTTATGCAACAGTTATTCTTTTTGTATATATTTGTTTTTCTGTATTTATTGTGTTTGTTTATGTATGCACATTTCACCAAGGCAAATTCAACGTAAGTGTACTTATTGTGGCAATAAAACAGTTTGATTCTGAAAAGTAAGAGGAAAATTTGTTTTGATAATCTAAAATGGATTTGTACAATTTCAAATTCTGTGTGTATTTGTATGTCTGTGTTGTACATACTTAATAGCACCGCATCAAATCTGTACTAGTAAGAAAGTGTAACTCCTCATTACACATGGAATATTAATTATAAGACTCACCGTGGCAGCTTTTATCTAGTCAGGCTTCTGTCTTCAAAGATAGTAACTTCGATCTTAATAGGATTCAGTCAAGGAAAAGCATTTGAAGCAAGGTTGGATTCATTTTACATTCAATTAAACACAACTGAAACTTGAATTCACTCTTGACATAAGAAAATATAAACTGCAGCTATTGTGCATATTTTCCCATTCATCAACAGAGAATGAAACAGTTTTTGGACAGGTTTGTGGAAACAGCGTCTCGCCTTGAAGCCTCTCTGTGACCCTCTTCCCATGGTAGTAGCTGACTGACTGATCTGAGTTTCTCTTTAAGATAAAGAGGACAGACTAGCCATCTTGTAATTTTGGAGCTGCCTACCAAAACTATTAGAGTGCCTATTGAACAAACATCTGTGGTATAAGAACTACTTAATATGAAAGAAACCATATTTGGGTTAAATTGATTTAAGGTGCACTTTGATTATTTAGTTTAGCCGATCCCCCAACCCACAAACATGGTTTATGATCTAAACTGCAGCCAGCCACCAGGGGGCGAAGAAGATGTTTTGGCTGCTCTTATGCAGTCTATGCATCAACCCCTGAGTTCAGCGGAGACATTCCTGTCAATCTCCCAATGCTCCCGTGGCCAAAGTCAGCACAGCAGCCCAACAGTGTCGGAGAAAGAATCCAGATCACTGCTACAGAATCATAGGCGAGAGAAGGAACAAAGCATATCTCCCATTGCTGCCCAGTTACAATTAATTGGGATGTTGAGTCTCTCTCACACGCACACACACACGCAGATTTGATGCAGATGCTCTGGTGTTTTTACAGGGTTATCCCTACATAGCGTTGGATTTCCTGTAAAATGCCCGGATTGCTGCTTTCCATCTTCATCCAGCAGTTACATGGAAAGATGTGGTAGGGGCAGAAGGCCTATAAATCACTGCATCTATTACATCATTGTGAAAGCTCCTTGTTCTACTTAAAGCTGTGGCATGATTACATTCACATTTCCTGACCTCAGGGTATGTTTAACAAGTTAAAGTTACCCAAAATATTTAACGTATCGTTCCTCTTTCCTGAACATTTTTTATTATTAAAAAATATTGTGGCTTTGACCCTTGACTGTGTCTCTAATTTCTTTTTAAGGTTGGCAATCTGAGTTTGAGTCAGATAAATGCCTAAAACTGTATCCATTCATTGTTCCCAGTTTATTTCTAAGCAGTTGAGGATGAGGAAAATTCCAGCTGAGCGAAGAGAAAAGAAGAAAAAAAGTTTTTCCTGGCTACAGCACTACGACACTAAAGGGTAGGATACAACTCGCAGACCTCTCTCGATGGGATCAGTGAGCAGGAGGCCTCGTGGTGCGTAGATCTTATCATTCTGCTCCTGAATGTACTTTGCAATCTTCTTCAAAACCTAAAAAAAGGCACAGCAATCACAGTTTTAGATTTGGATGTCAAGCCACAGTGTAACAGAGTCCCACCCACTGTTTAAAGTAATTAGTTTAGATCCCCACTTTTACCATGTTGAAAATCAGTGCATCAGTCTAGCCCCACTGCATTCTTTTTAAGAGGCTGTGTCAGTGCTTCATTATTAAATCCATTCTGCTTGCTTATTGAGAGAAAGGCCAAATCAATAAAACTCTGATCCACATTTTCACTGCTACTTAGCACCCAGCCAGCATGCTCACACATACACACGAGCGCAAAGCGGCTTCCAACTGCCTCCTTTTGTTACAAAGTCTCTATACTGACTGTGAAATGTGAAGTTTGAGTGCTCGTTTCCCAAGGAAATAACATGTGATAGTGTTTCCGTTCAGGGTGTCATTTTAAAGCACAGATTTTCTATTTTAAGATAAAAGTCAAAACCACCTGTTAAAAAGGCACCGGAATACAGAAAATGACATCTGCTCAGTTAAAAAAACGTTCTGGGAACAAGCTTTTTAAAATAAATCTTTGTGCAGCAGAGCAAGAGGTGAAACATTGTTTCAGCAAATGATTTGAAGATTACTTGAGACTCCTTTGCTTAGGATTGCATCATTTCGATGAGCAGCCATTGAAACATGGATTTAGGTCTAGTTGCAAACCCAAACACCAGTACCTCTGCGTGGCATTAAATAAAATGAAAAAGTGAGCAATGTGAACAGGAGTTTTAAGAAAATGCAGAAGAGCGGTTACTCATTACAGTGTGAACCTGTTTCAAGCAGTAAAAGGAAGATATTGAAGGGTTTAGAGCTGCCCGTGTGTTCCAGTTGGGCATGTTCATGTTTGGGGTTAGGGAAATTCTCTGTTTATCATGGTACCAACTTTATTCATTAACCTTAATGTCTTCTTGTTTTATCCTCCATGGCAGCCTCAAAACATGATGAAACAATTAAAAATAGGAGGGTCACCAATATGCACAGCAAAACTAATTTTTCATCATTTTGGTTATTTCAGCATTCCTATTGTTACCCACTGTAAAACATAACAGCTATTTTAATTGAATATATTTCATGGAACTGTAGAGGCCTGCATAAACTGACCAAAGTAAACCAGGTTATGAACAGGTTAAAACCGTTAAAAGCTAAGACTGTGTTCTTACAGGAAACCCATTAGCTAATGAGACAATCAAGATAAAACGAAGGTGGCCAGCACAGGTACTATCATCTTCTAACTCTAGGGGCCCTATTTTAACGATCTAAGCGCACGGCGTGAAGCGCCTAGCACAGGTGCCTTTAGGGCATGTACGAACCCATTTTTGCTAGTTTAACGGCGGAAAAGAGGGTCCGTGTGCCAGGCGCATGGTTCAAAAGGGTTGTACTTAGTGTCTTAATTAATCATATACAGTATGTGTTTTGGGTGTAACATGCAATAAACCAATTAGTTTCATCTCCTATTCACTTTAATAGCCAGGTGCGTTAGTACCTTGGTACATTGCTATTATGATGGTGGATTTGCCACTTAATATTTTTATTTTTAATCTGTTGCAGGTTTGTGTGCTGCTGCGTGTCCCTGTGTGTGTAACAACCATAGTGTGCGCACGCTGTGCACGGGCAAAGGCGCATTTTTGCGCTGTTAAAATAACATGAAATGCTGCATTACTGATTTTAGACCAGGTTTTTGTTGGTCAATGGCGCGATCACTTTCCGCTGCCTCAAGATAGCAATATGCCAAGAATGCACCTGAACACACCTCCCTGTAAGACCAGCACGCCCATGGGCGCACAGATGAGCACAGGTGCATTTGCTATTTAAACAACGTGGTTGTTATTGAAAGTATATTTAAATAACACTTGCCTACAACATCTATTGCTTTTAAACCGCAGCAGAGATATATACACCACTGTATGGCATCTTGTCCTATCGCCTCATGCTGCAGTAGCTGCTTCTGCTGTTCACTCGCTTCTTGATTCTTCTTTACCAGTAGTCTCTTCCAGCAATAGATGTGCGTCCTCCGTGCGTGCTCTGTGCGTGCTCTGTGCGTGCTCTGTGCGTGCTCTGTGCGCGGTAACAGCCAAGAGGCGTTTCCATCAGGCAAGTGTTATTTAAATATACTTCTGGTGTAGTTACAAACTTTCTAATGCCTCGTTTTATAAGTAAAGAAACTATGTGTACTACTGTAGAAGTTTGGTATCATTCCGGGCATTATTAATGGGGTAATTTACGAGATACAAACGTGGCTCCATTAGTGCCTGCACTAAGCTAACCAGCTGATAACACTAACTCGACAAACGTTATAACAAGGGAAAAAAAGCTTATGGGGGGTTGTTTGGCTCGAGGTCAAGGTGCAAAGCAGCCTAGGGTGAAATTACTCCGAACCATCACTTTAAAGAACATATACTGCTCATCCTATAGTTCTTAATATGCTTAACGTATGGTATGAGGTAAAAGAATATCTATACATATTGGACTCACAATTCAGCCCAATTTGGGACAGTGTTTCATTTAAACCAGGCAAGCCAAATGCAGGACTCCAGATATGGGCAAAATAAAAGAATAAGTAGACTGCCTCTTTAAAGAAGGGATTCTAATGACCTTTGAAGAAATCTCTCTAATGTAATGACATTTCAAGGAAATTTCTTTTTCTAAAACATCTTTACAGACACCGACTGACAGAGGACCTAGTAATTGCATACAACTTTTGTATTACGAACAAGATTAAAGAAGTACAAAATTAGGGCTGTCAAATGATTACATTTTCTCAAATGTCAAATCGCGATTACAACAGATTTTAAGTACATATTAACAATGGAAAGCAATTCTTACCAGTGTATCTTGATTGGGAATCAAATGAATGCAAAGAAAATTACTTTATGAACTTGATTTTAAGATTTGTATTTCTTTATTATATATTTAATCTAGTCACACATTTGAATCTAGAGTCAATATTATGGTTGGGAATGGTTTGGTTTGGATACCGGTGCTAAAGCGGTACTTTTAAAACGGTACCGGTGCCTTAACAGTGCCTGAACCGATACTTTTTAAGAAAGTTTAAAAAAAAAATAAATAAATAAATAAAAAAAGGAAGGGTACTAAAGTTGGCGACATTAAAGAATGGCTTGTTTATTTCTAAGGCCATATGGTCAAAATTAAATGATTTAAGAATAAATAGCTGCTAAATGACAAAAACAACCACCAGATGGAAAAAGGGCATTTAACAATAACTTTGAATGCACCACAAGGCTGTAAATTACCAGTTTCAATGAATGCACCGTCTGTGTTTTTTCGACAACGGCAGTTGCAGATTGTTACATCCTGGTGTCAGAATCCTCTACAGTGAAATACAAACTTTACACCGTTTAGCGTTAGCTGTCAGCATTGTAACCGTGTTTAATCCAGCTACTAGTAGGCTAACGTTAGCTGCTGTAGAGTGTGTTAACTAGCGTCACGTGCAGCAATGTTTCTGTTGCCTTTAACAATGTAATAAAGGGTGGCATGCGATTAATAAAAAATTAACGCGTTATGCTCGGCCCTTAATCGCAATTAACGTGTTAATGCTGACAGCCCTAATCGAAATACATATCTATCTATCTATCTATCTATCTATCTATCTATCTATATATATATATATACACACACACACACACACACACACACACACACACACACAAAGTTTGTTTCAATACATTTTCAGAAATGCCGCTTTTGTAATGGTCATATTTCCCTCTTTTTTTATTTCAAGCTTATATAAAAAACATCTACTTGAATAACTTTAATTTTCTAGCCCAAAACTACATTTCACAAGATTACATTTGAACACATCATATTATAATTTAACTTCACCCAATAGACATTTTTACGGAATAGACCATGAACACATCTCCATGTTACCTCCGCTAACATTAGCTGTTAGTACCGTTATTTAGCTAGATAAGCACGACTGTACTGCTTTACAGTAGATAAAGTTTACTGGCTCACCTCTGGTTTTTGGTCGAAATAATTCCTTAATTCACCGCGTTAGATGTGAAAAATTTGCCGGCTTTTACACAGTGGTTTTACACATGAGATTTAACTGGGGCACAGCAGATCAACACTGGGGCATGTGCCCCAGTAAAAGGGGTCTAGCGCCTATGCCTCCCAGTAACGCTAACTCAGTAATATAGTGGCCATACAGCACCGTAAAGAAAAGACCTTTACGACAGCAGGTGTGGTAAAAACGCTAGCACCTTTGTCCAAAGCGGCCGCTAGAATCGACACAAACTGAAAGTTACATATAGCCACTTTAAGTAATATTGCGATTATACAACAATGGTTACCAACAAAATAAGTTATAATCAAACTGTATTCATATTGTGGGGCAATTTGCTCTCAAAATAAAAAAGCAACAGAGATGATTTCTAGTCCCTAGTCAGCCAGTCAACTTAAGCCAACGTTAGCTTTGTATCAGTGATGTGGCCGCATCACTGAAGTGCCAATAATATGACGTTAAAGGTCCCATGGCATGAAAATTTCACTTTGAGGTTTTTTTAACATTAATATGAGTTCCCCCTGCCTGCCTATGGTTCCCCGGTGGCTAGAAATGGTGATAGGTGTAAACCGAGTCCTGGGTATCCTGCTCTGCCTTTGAGAAAATGAAAGCTCAGATGGGCCGATCTGGACTCTCCTCCTTATGAGGTCATAAGGGGCAAGGTTACCTCCCCTTTCTCTGCTTTGCCCGCCCAGAGAATTTGGCCTGCCATGAGAAAGAGAGAGACATCATGGCCTGCAAACAAGCGAAGCATGGCAGTTGGTCAAGGCCACACCCCCACCTTCCACCTTGCCCCCCTCTCTCCTCCTCAATAGCATTTAAAGCTACAGACACAGAAATGGCACATCCTAAGGAAAGCTCATTGTGGGACTGGCTCTAGTGGCTGTAATTCTGCACCAAGGCTGAATTTCGGGAAAGAGACTTCAGATACAGTATTAGGGGACCACAAAGGCCTATATAAAAGCATCCAAAAAGCAGTCATAGGACTTTTAAATCAAACCCTTGAGTGTAATATTGCAATTATACAACAACAAAATAAAAGTTATAATCAAACTGTATTCATATTGTGGGGAAATTCGACGATTTCTAGTCCCTCTGTTTAGTCAGCCAATCAACTAGGGCTAACTTTAGCTTTGTAGAGATCGTGGGATTTCCCAAACTGAATAATTACTGCAAATATAAACACCAAACTGCATTGCTAGCTCTATCCTGTTATAACTAATATCTACTGAAAAAAAATATTTTTTCCATGGATAGATTTAGATACTAAATGTCCGAACTTCAAACAACAGACGATTTCCTGTCCCTGTAAAACATTAGTCAGCAGCTAACTTCAGACAACATTTTTTTGTAGATATCATGGGATTTCACAAACTGAAAATCTACCACACATATAAACACCAAACTGCTTTGATAGCTCAATCTTGTTGTAACCAAGATAAATGCTAAAATGTTTTCCATCAACAGATATAGCTCCTGTATGTCTGCGAAAATCACATTTAGCGTTTTTCAAGATAGCGCCATCACCGGCACAGCTGATCAAAACTTCAGACCGTTGTAACAAATAAGTTGTTAAATCTGATGAATCACTTTTGTAGAGGGTTTCAGAGCTTGCAGACCTTATAGGGATACTTCAGTCATTTAGCATTAAGCTTTTATCAGTAGAAACATGGTAGTAGTTTTGAATGGCCGTGCTTCCTCCCTCATGTCCCCCTGAGACGAGAGATCTCTGTATTGTGGGACTGGAAAAAATCTTCCGATGACGTATAACGACAATGTTTGCATCATCAGAAGGTTTTTTTCCCCCAGAGGCAATGGACTACAGCCAAGGGGTTAAGCTTCTCCCCGGAACGCGTAGCTCCTATGGCGCCATTTTGATGCTAACAAGCCATACCCTCCTGTTAGCATTCCATTGACTGCCATTCATTTTGGCGCCACTTTGACAGCGAATACATTTACATCTGAAGCGTTTAAAGACTATTTGTCCATTGTTTATTTCTAAAGAAACACAACAATGTATAAAAGGCTATATTACCTTGTATCTCACATAGCAGACATTTTTGTAAAAATAGGCTAACTACTGTGTCATAACCACACGACTTACTGTCGCATAGTAGAGGAATTACCGTATAGTATAGGAGAAGCTCGCAGGCAGTTTCGACTTACATTAGCTGTTTAAGTTTAATTCCTAATGTTAACCAGCATTTTAGTTAGCAATAATTAGCCTGTGCCTATGTTATCTCCTTACATATACCTACGCTCTCTGTCTCTGGAAGATTCCAGAATGATTAAGATTTCTCTCGGCACAGCTACCAGAAAACTTACAACTTTCAGACAGGTTGCTCACGTCACATTTCCGTTGTCTCTCTCAGTTGGAGGCTGCACAGTAACGCTCAGCCATCACCAGAAAAGTGCTTATAATATCCTTCACCGGTCTCCGTCCAGAGCAACGGGATCCGTTGGTCCATTTTATATATGACTACAGCCAGTAGTAGGAGCTACTTCAACATGTTTTCAACCCACCCATAGGGGGTTGGACTGTCGTCTTTCTCCGAAGATTCCGAACCAAAACGAGCGTCAGCCATCTTGAATCTTCGCTACTGGCTTCTCAGCAGAAAACTTTAAGATAGATAGATTTATTCATCCCAAAGGAAATTTTAGAACAACAATTATGTGCATTCAAACTACCACACACATGTACCACCGGGATACATTGGTACAGATCGGAGAATATGCAGGACACTTTATTACAGACGGAAAACTCGAAACAGCTTCGCCCCGCCTGCTATGGAGACCAGCGGTGTTGCTCGATGCCTCTGGCCGGTAAAGGGACATCACCAGCGGGGAACGTTGAACGAGTGTGCCGGTGGAAAGCGGACGCTAGCCGGCCACCTGTTCCATCAATCCTGCTTGCAAATGTTCGCTCATTAGACAACAAACTGGACTACATCCAACTTCAACGAAACTCCCAACGCGAGTTCAGAGACTGCTGTGTTTTTGTTGTTGTGGAAACATTGCTGAACAACCGGATTATCCAGCTACCAGGCCGGCTGCTCTGTCGCCGGGTAAGACTAATCAAGGTGGGCTGTGTTAACACGGACCGCCTGGTGCAGAAATGGGGTGCTTGTATCCAACTAACTGCTAACTGCTGGTGGAGTTTGTTAAACTTTCTAAAATATTAGGTTATTTAAAATAGTATTGCACCTTTTTGTTCATGCATTTGTTTTTATGCTTGTTTAGCTTTGTACGTTCAAGTTTAAAAATACAACTTTCAAAATTTTAGTAGCTTATTTTCTGCATTTTCCTTGATAATCAAGTAAAATCATGATGGCATTATATCGCAATCGCAGCATTGTAAATCGCAAAATGAATTTTTCTCCACATCGTGCAGCCCTACTAGCCAACCCACCACCTTCTTGAGCTGAAAAGCTGAACAGACTCCACTTTTTACTTTGGTAACAACCAGTCAATTTAAATGGCATGACTTTATGAGTACTCATAAAACCCAAACCAAGCCAAATGTTTTCTATCCCAGTTCCCTCCTGTCCACTAAAAAAAACAATTCTTAGAACAGCAAAAGACCACTGACATACTTAATTAAATTCTATATGAACTGGGCCAAAATTCATTTCAAATAATTTTATTTTGCTAGCTCTCAGGTCATAAAATGATTGATTTACAGCCAAGCTAAAAGGTTCCACACAGCAGCAACACATCATATAGTACTAACTAGGGGTGTGACCAGACACCCAGCTCACGAGACGAGATTGGGTTCACGAGATCGGGACAAGACTTTAACACTATTTTACAGAAAACTTCAATGAAGAAATAAGGCTAGAAAAATAGCCCTTTATTCAAATGAAAGTCACAACATGAAAACCAAGCACTGAAAGGTGTTGCCATAAACTCAAATGACTGGCTTCTCTCCTGCATAACTAACAGTTACACTGTTACTTATTCCATATGTATGGTGGAGAGTGAGTCTCTTTACTCAGAGAACCAAGGTTACAACATAACTAAGTGTTTTATGGCAGTAGTTGAGATCAATGGTCTCAACTACTGCCAGAAAACACTTAGTTATAACCAAATGTTTTGTACTTAAATTTGTCATTGTACAGGAGACCGAGAGAAATAAATTTTATTTTACTATTGTGTCACATTGATTACGTTCTAAAGCATAAATAAATTACCATCAAACACTCAACAGAGTGAAGACAGCTCTTTTCTCCTCCTCTGCATTTTATTAATTGCAGCAATAAACAAGGAAGTAGGCTATTTTAGTATAGACTTATGACCATTATAGGACAAAGGGAGAACATTTCTCTTTGTTTAATATCATTAAAAGTAAAGTTAAGTTTTGCTGTCCGCTTCCCAACTCATTTAAACAGAGAGTGGTCTGTGCAAGATAGCGCCACAGGGAACTGCATGCTGCGGACGCGTGTGTAGAGAGAGAGAGAGAGAGAGAGAGAGAGAGAGAGAACTCTCTAACGTTCTGACAATGGGTTTCACAGGCAGCTTTTTTTCTTCAATGCCGGTGATCAGCGCAATGGAGTTCCCATCTTTTTCATCTCTAACCTTCTTTACAATACAGCCAAAGCGCTGCTACTAGCCACTTATACTTAACTAAATTCGGCAGTATTTCGCCACGTCGAGAGGATGTCCAACAAGTCGAAGAAAGAAGACAAGAAAAGGGGTGACTCGATAGCCACGCTAATGGCTATGCTAGCCGAGCACAAGGCCTCGCTCTTGACTGAATTCAAGACCTTTTTCTAGGCTGAATTCAGCACGGCGTTCTCCAAACTCGAGGCTAGACAACATCCAGATTACTATATTGGATCACCAACAGCGTCTGTCGTCATTGGAGAGATTCGCCAACACCACAAGCCGGGACATGAAAACCGTGGAGGCTAAGCTAGCTTCGGTGCCTGAGCGTTAAGCTAAGAGCTGAACTCATCGATCTGGAAAACAGAAACAGCCGAAACAACATAAGGATAGTTGGCCTCCCCGATAACATTGAAGGTGCTTAGCAGACAGCTTTTTTTTTCTCAACTTCTAGTTGAGGTTTTTGGCGAACATATACTGGATTCAGCCCCAGAGCTGGAACAAGCTCATCGCACGCTAGCTCCAAAACCAGGCCCCGGCGAGAAGCCTAAGGCTGTCGTGATGCGTTTCCGAAGATTTCAGATCCGGGAGTTGGTTGTGCGCGATGCTCGAAGGCTGTGGGGGGCAAGCTGAAATACACATCTTTGAAGATTACTCTCCTGAAATAGTCGAGCAACGCTCCGCATACCAAGACGACGTTGCTCAGGACTTCATCTGTTCTCAGCGCCGACGCAGCTCGGGACCCATGGAGGATTGATCTTGCCTGACAACGTAGCGGCTACGGTAAAACTGCCCAGATAGCTGGTTTTTGGTAACCCCATGCCCATACAACGGGCTAGCGTAGCTTGATGGCTCTCGGCAACAGGCCACTGTTAGCAGGGAAATGCTAGCCCCCAGATGTACTGATCTGGTAAGACCACTAAGATTTGTAGCTGCAGGCTGCTAATGTTACCTCAGGCTTTTCTATGGTTTGTGCATTCATGTTCTATACTTTGAAGACTTTACTTGCCTTAGCTGACGTGGCTGGCGTTCAGCTGGCACATTTAAATTGTCTCTCTGCCCGGCCTTACAGGGCCGCCGTGGGACTCACATTTTTTGACTAGAGTTTAACTATGCTTCTCCTGTTCAAAGTTGTAGCAGCAAAGCAAGAATCATTTTTTGTGAATCTGTACTCTCAAGTTGTAGGGGATATTTCCGTAAACTCTCCCACGCTAACTTTTCTTTTTTTACGCCCTGGTGACTCATGTTACATCTAGTCAGTACTGCAATCTTGTCCTTCTGCTTTTCCACAATGTCTTTACTTTTATTGTTATAACTGCCCATATAACAGTACCTCTGTTTTCCTTTCTTTGACGAGGTAGAGACCCCAAATGCTATACCTTACACACATTATGCTGCCAATCTGATGGCTTGTTTGTACCGTTATTGTTCTGGTATTGGACTGATCTGTTGTCTTGGGAGTTTGGGAACATTTGGAACCTATGCGGATGTGTGGATGGCACACCGCTGTGCAATGGACACCCTTACACCGCCCTCCCTCTCATCTCCTAGTACCAGACTTCGCTTCGTCTACTCACGTGATGACAGAAAGGTATGACCAACACGGACAATGCAATTAGATTTATCTTGTGGAATATGAGGGGAGTAGGTGGCCCTACTAAGAGCGACAAGATTATGGCCCACTTGCAACAGCTCAAAGGTGATGTACTTTTTATCCAAGAGACCCACCTTCGCAACAGAGAGGTTACACGGTTAAAAACAAGATTTTCACTCAAGATTTAATAATAACTTGGGTGGTTTTATAACCACTGCTGAGGTTTTAGGAGCTACAGAGTGGTAAATCCCCAGGGCAGGATGGCTTCACTGTAGAGTATTACAAAACATTTTTGCTCTCCTCGCGCCAGTCCTGAGAGATGTGTACGAGGCATTTCGACATCGTCGCCTGCCGGACACCCTGTCGATGGCAACCATCTCCCTAATTCTTAAGAAGAGTACTTATACGAGGCATTGGACAGGTTTGGCCTGGGCGACAATTTTATCCTTTGGGTCAGATTATTGTATTCACCCCTCATGGGCTCAGTTCAAACTAACGACACGTTGTCTCCCCTTTTCTCACTCCGGCGAGGTACCAGGCAGGGCTGCGCCCTGTCGCCACTCCTGTTCGCCATCGCGATACCTCTGGCCGTTTGGCTTCGTTCAGAGGAAGGTTACAAAAGGCATCACATGGTCTGGCATAACTCATAAATTTTCATTGTATGCGGATGACTTGCTCCTGTACATCTCTAACCCAGCCACCACGCTCCCTGTGAAATTAAACAAACATTCTGGAACGAACCGTTGCACATTCCGGCTACAAGCTCAACTATCACAAAAGCGAGCTCCTACTGATAAATTCTCTGACTATGCAGCTCCCACACTCTTTATTGTCATTTAAGTGGGCAGAGGACCGAATTCGCTACTTGGGGGGTTTTATTACAAAGGCTGTATTAGACACGTTCCGCAAAAACTTCTTAACTCTGGTCGAAAAAACTGAAAGTGATTTGGACCGCTGGTCGATCTTACCGCTTTCCCTTGTGGGCTGGATAAATTTGATCAAGATAGTTGTCCTCCCCAAATTTCTTTATCTTTTCCAGCACAACCCAGTACTTATCGTTAAATATTTTTTCAACAAGCTGGACAGGGCGATATCTAAATTTCTATGGGGCAGCAAACCTGCTAGGATCCGAAAAGCGATACTGCAGTCTCCGAAGGCTGAGGGGGGCCTGGCGCTCCCTAACTTCAGACGATACTACTGGGCAGCTAATTTGCAGAAACTCCTATACTGGATGAGTGATGACTGTGCCTCACTACCTGTCTGGGCATATTTGGAAAGGGCGAGTTCACACCTTTCACCTTTGGCTTAGAGGGCCCATCCGCCTTGACCCCACTGCTTAAAAACCATATCTTTACACCTTCACGTTCAGACCTGGCATTCAGGGCCTGGCACAGTAAGGGTATCGTCAGTGTCAAAGACCTATACAAGGATGGCAAATGTGCATCCCTCACAGAGCTCTCCACCCTTTATGATTTGCCTAAGTCACACCTCTTTCGGTTTTTCCAGATTAGGGACTTTGTCAACAAGACATTCCCCCACTTTCCAAACCACCCCCCTGAAACCCTGACTGATTCCCTCCTGGCAATAGATCCTGACCGAAAGAAATGTGTTTCTGCATTGTACGATCTATTATGCTCGACCTCCGTGAACCCTCGCACTTTGACAAAAGCGGCATGGGAGGGCGATTTGAACATGACTATTACGGACCAACAATGGGACCTTGCTCTGGCTATGGTTCACTCATCCTCCATATGTGCTCGTCATGGCCTAATCCAATGCAGGGTCCTTCCTGAAGTCCACTACACAAACGCAAAATTGTCTAAAATATACTCCACTGTCCGGGACGCCTGTAACAGGTGTAACCAGTATCCTGCTAACCATACTCATATGTTCTGGTCTTGCCCTAAATAAACAAATTTCTGGATGAACATTTCTGACACCATAAGCAGAGCCTATGTGCACATTATCCCCCCTAACCCTTTGTCAGCCATTTTTGGCATTTCCCCTGACGCTTACCTCCCTGTTGCACTGAGGCAGGCCCTGGCGTTTACATCTCTGCTAGCTCGGAGACTGATCTTGCTCAACTGGAAGCTTTCCCACCCCATACACACAACCGCTGGATTAAAGAAGTGCTGGGCTATTTGAAGCTTGAGAAGCTTAGATCTTCTTTGAAAGGCTCTATTTCAACATTCCTAGAGACATGGAACCCTTTCCTAGAACTCGTTGACTCCCTCAGCTTATCTCCTACCTTGGAGGACTGGGCTCCTTCTGGACTGCTCCATTTGACGCCAGCTGGATCTCTACACTGTCTTACCAGGACTTTAAGTTTGAAATAACCATATGGCCAAACCTAAAACAACTTCAACAACTACTGTACATAGTGAACAGACAGACCACCAATAAAGAACAAGACCCTCAGTCAGAACATAAATTAGAAATGTTATTACCTCTCCTGTAAAGAAAGCAATCATTCTGTTTCCCAATTCAGGTGTGTTGGTGTAGAAAAATTGATCTAACCACTTAGATGTGGTAATCTTGAAATACTACTGTTTAACTGTGAAGCTTAGTGGATGTTGACATCGAATGCCATGTCTCCAATTAATTTAAATTAGGGATGTCTACTTTCCTGTAACAACTTGTATTTACACTTTTTCTGAAGCTTAATTTTGACAATACAACTGAACAAACAGTTGGATAAGTGTGTTGTTTTTGACTACAATGCTCATACTTGGTCTTGACTGAAACTTGGATTAAATGTTTACAACTTGACAAATCTTATTCATGACTAAAATGCAACAAATACGTTAACTGTTTTTGTCGATGAAAATTGAGTAAAATGACTTTTTAGCCCACCAAAAATGACTCAAGACAAAAAGGATGATGTTGACCAAATATGACAAAACTCAGACTTTTGATTTCATGACCAAAACTAAGACTAACTCTAAAAGGAAAATTACCTAATGTTGTATGTTACCAAAAGAGCAGTGCAGTTCAATATCCAGCCCTATTCATTTTTACTGTATGCATCTATGCAGGTGAAATGTCTCCCACCTTCTCATAGTGAGTCTCCATACACAAGAAGATGGTGTACGCTGTGAGGCAGGCCAGACAGCCTTCAATATATGACTGGCTTCCCAGTTTCTCCGCTTCAGCGTACAGGTTATTCAGTGTCTGCACCGTCTCCTCAAACTGCTGCTTGTCAATCTGCCATGGAAAGAAAAAAAGATCATTAGACCATGCACGAAGCCAAGTGTAGATTCGGACAGATGTGTGTGAGAGCTTTCTGTCTCCGTTGGGATATATTATCGTTTTCTCACATTTTTTTTCCATCTCTAGATAAATGAGGGACTGTATTTTCTTGGACTGGTCAAACATCAAGGGATTGCTGGGCCACCTTCCCACATTGAAAACACCTCGTGAAATTATTAGGATGCCTTGGCCAAATGCTCTGTGAATGTTTGCGGTTAATAACAGGACAAATGCACTGAAAGCAGGACACATAGTGGCAATCCAGGTGGGATTCTTGATGGTTTCTCCTTCTCCAGTGGCATAGGTACAACTTGGAAAAGATAAAGACGTATCTCAGCTGTTCTGTACACTGCAGACAGTTTCTGGGATACAAACTGTAACACAGAATGGCTGACAATCAAAATGGTGTCTCAAGAATTCCTCAAATGAAGGCTTTCTGAAGGGAAGACTGATGGAGAGTAGAGAACTGCTGGACTCGAACGCTGCTTTGAGTGTGGTGTCGACACTAGTCCCATGCTGGAGTCCAGAATGGATCTGGTGATCTCTCTATGATGCTGAGGAAAAAAGGAGCCTCCAGACCAGATGAGGAGCCAGCCAGGGGCCTCCTGAGCCTCTGTAAACCCTCCAATGCTCTGCTCCTTTGTGCCTGAGGAATGCAACAAGCTCCAACACATCAGTGGTCTTAGCCGTGTTTGATTACCGTCATTGAGAGCCTTTGTTCTTCTTTTAATTTTTCAATTCAGAGGTTGTGATTCAAACCACATTTCTCTGCCTGAGCGTCTTTCCATGCAGCAATATTAGCATATCATATCTAGCTGCCAAATACATTTAGAACACTTAGTGCTTTCCCAGTTATAATGGTATAATTCTCCAAAAGCATTCAAACAGGAAAGAGGTACCAAAAATAATAAAGCCCACAGCCTAGGATAATTATCTGCAAGAATGTGATGTTACAGCGTGCAAACCTCTGCAAATGAAGATCTGAACTGCATGGCAAAATCAAACACGTGGGTAAAAAATGTTGGCTGAAAGGAACATAAGGCTTTTTTTAACATTAGGATTCTGCAAACATCCTCACAAATGACCAATTACTGTAAAAATGGAAGCCACTAAACAGTTTGGCATTATATTGCATATTTCATAAACTGCGATTACAGTAAAAAAAAAAAAAAAAAAAATACATATGTGGGAAGAACAATTGATAGGGGACCTAAGCTTTTACATCCCAGAGGGGAAGTCATTGGTCTAGCAGTTCTGTGTGTGTGTGTGTGTGTGTGTGTGTGTGTGTGTGTGTGTGTGTGTGTGTGTGTGTGTGTGTGTGTGTTCCTACCGGAAAACATAGGAGACCACCCAATCAAGAGGGAAGTGCCAATAAACCACCAGTGAGTGGTTGTAAGGGAGTGTTGTGAAGCTGCTCTTTTGTGGTGCATGCATTTTAAAACTGAAGCTTTCTGTCCTTAGAACTCTGAACGGTTTGTCTGGCACTGTCTTTAATGTGCCTTGGAGGCTGTTCGGTTTTTTTTTTTTCTTCCTATGAATATATCTTAAAAAGAGAGGGTGCCTTATATTCAGGGTCTAGCCTTTTAAACACCAGTATACCTCCATAACAGCTGGTGGGGCCAAATAGCAGTAACCTGAATGTGCCCCTCATGACTGGAACCATCAATCAAAACTCTCAACAGTGTTTGAACGATGCAGAGACACGGTGACCATCCCGAACAAAGCTGCTCAATAGATAGCAAACAAATGAGTTGAAGTCCTGATGCTAACTTTAAGATGGTGATAAAACGCAGAGTCGTCTGCGTTTTATCAAAGAAATATGGTGTCACAGAATATAATGTGGGGAGAGGGTGAGCCCAAAAAGACAGTCTTAAAAATGCCAACAGTCAAGAAAAGCATACCGTGGTCCCCAAACTGGCAGCTTCCATGTGTGAATATGTGATTCAAATAAATCGTCATTTAAGCGGAAGTCTTGGAAATCGTCAGAGTTTAAACTCTAGAGCTGAACGATTAATTGCGTTTGTGATGTCAATGAAATTGCGATATGTTAAAATTAGATTTTCAACATTGTCAACTGTCAAGTAAGCGAAATGCCACCCGACAGGGATCAGTGACCACGTAACTCCACATGAACATACTTCAGTAACAGAACGTGGAAATTACTCAAGCAGTAAAAGTTTATCGCGAAAGAAAGGATGCACCTCAGTATTGTGACCAAGCCTGGGCTGACGGCTCTGATAAATACACTGGATAAGCGGTACAACATGCCCTCCACACATATTTTAGCCAGGTCGCCATACTGAAGCATTACATAAAAACTGTAAGCAGAGAGTCGCAGCGGAGCTGAAAAAAGGATTTTTTTCCGCTACTACAACTGACGTGGTCAAGCCGTAGGATCACTACTGCTGGCACTGCCATACTAGTTGTGCACATATACATATTTAAAGACTGTCCAGTAAAGTTCACAGACAGTGTTTGAAAAGTGCTTTTCTGCAATCTGCGCTTTAGTAAGTGTGATTTCTTACTGACTTTAATATTAATGTTTACACCAGGCTTATTTGTCAGTGCTTTATGTTATCATGGTAATTATTACATGTCATTGTATTACCAGGCTGGACGATCAACAAATCAGTCACTGTGATTAAAGTAGTTAATAAATAAATTAATAAATAATGTCATTCATATAAATTCATGCATCACCTAATTTAATCAATATAATAACAGTAAAGGTCAGTTTGTTTAATCTATCTAATATTGTGTTAGTCATACAATCATATGTTTGCCTTTGTTAAATAATACAGCAGATGAGCTTAAAAAAAATAATAATAATAATCGCATTTTAAATCGCAATATTGGTTAAAGAAATTGCATTTAGATTATTTTCTAAAATCGTTCGTTGTCCAATTATCGGGGTCGTCGTTGTATTATCGGGGTGGAAGGATAAGCTCCTGCACGATAAGCACCATCGAGAGATGGAAGAAGTGGCCAATGTCGACAAATCATACCAGTGGCTGGAAAAGGCTGGTCTGAAAGGTAGCATAGAGGCACTAACAGGGTTCATACGCATTTTACCCAATACTTTTCCATGACTTTTCCATGAGTTTTTGGCAAATGTCCATGACTTTGTATTCCTGAAAATGTCAGTCAACATTATACCATAAGAATAAAAATCTGTGTTAAAGTTTACCCTCAGAGGTTTAACAATAAAATGAATGACAATGTATGTGGTTCATAGTGGAAGTCGTAATATCGCGCCCCGAATATAACTGTGAGGTTAAGACGACGTGAAAATACATTTATTAATCACATATTATGCTGTGTTAAAAAAAAATTCCATGACTTTTCCAAAACTTTCTGGTTCTTTTTATATTTCCAAAACCTTTCCAGGCCTGGAATTTGCATTTTTCAAATGCCAGAACTTTTCCAGGTTTTTTCAAAACGTATGAACCCTGCACTAATCATGGCAGCACAAGAACAGGCACTAAGCACAAGATCAATAGAGGCCGGGGTCTACCATACCAGACAGGACCCCAGGTGCATGTTGTGTAAAGATGCCCCTGAGACAGTCCTGTACACAGGCATAGTGTACAGAAACATCTGTGCCGAGTATGGGCTGGAAGTCCCAAGGTCCAAGTGGGAGGCGCCTCCAAAGGTGGCCGAGAATGACAGAGCTAAGATCCTGTGGGACTTCCAAATTCAGACTGATAAAATGCTGATGGCTAACGCAATGGACATTGTGGTTAGGGGTGCATGATATATCGACTCAATATCATTGATTGTATCGCCATATCACGTTGTGCAATATTATAATCGAAAGTGTCGCGCTAAGTATGCAATATTTTGTGGAGTGCTGGTTCCCGTCCGTCGGCTATAAAACGCTTTAATGATCATTTCATTGGCCAGTTACTGTGTCACTTGCACGTTAGTACACGTCAGCGCACGGGTCCACTACGTGACAAACCCTACGTAGCACGTACCACGTGTGTGCATATATCGACAGAGTGACAGTTTAAGTGAAGAAATAGATACAAGAAAACAAAATACGGAATGAATCAGTGAAGCGAAAGATTTGTCCTGTTCTCTTTATTTATTTATTTATTTTATACCGTCCAACCATTAAAACATGTCCTGTTCTGCAGACATGGTCGTTATTTATTTATTCATGTTGGGATAAACGTACCCATTAAGCCCAGGCACCATTTAAGCCCACTTGCAACTTTGAAGTCAATTCAAAAAAATAAATAAAAAGAGTGGGATGTCTTCTGCTACTCATTATTTTATCCAATCTAACAAGTAGTCACACGTCAGTTTTTGTTGACAACCAAATCACATTTGTCAATGTTGAGTTAGGCCAGCCTACATCCGTGCAGTCTCAAGGAGGCTCACATAAAGTCGCCTCAAAACTTTGGTGTTTTGGGATCCCTCAGAAGGAATCTATTCTCAACAATTTACAACCACTAACTTGGTACGTACATTCATATTATGTAAATTGAGAGATTAATGGTTTGATTGTTGTGTATTATCATCAAGTAGTTTTTTGTCAATTTGTACTATTTGATTTCATTTGGAAAGATGAGTTTTGCTAGTTAGTGTAGCGAGCTAATCACAAGGTCAAAATATAGCCGTACTGCTATATACACTGCCGAAGTATTAAAAATGTTAAGTATGTACACTAAATGTTTTCTGATTCATGTTACATCGATCTACAAATTAAGACACAATAAATGGTTTGAGTGGGCTAAATTTTTTTAATTAATTTATTTATTTATTTTTATTTATTTATTTATTTATTTATTATTTTTTTTTTTTTTTTTAAATGTGACCTTTGAATGTGAATACATTTTTAAAAAGTGACCTAAAAAGCAGCTAGCGCAAGCCAACTTTGAATGAAAATACCTTGATAATTCTGACAGTTTGGCAACAGAGGGATAACTGCGATGGCAGCTTTACAGCATATTTAGGCTTCAGGCATAGCTTCATAAATATATTTAATTTTCAACCAAACTGTAGAACCATTTTAGCCCAGCATGTTCCATTTTAAGCCCATATCATGTGTTTCAATAGGAAATTCCTGAAATTATGAGTTTCATACATTTTCACTGTAATCCTGTGACTTTTATGTTCTTTTACCTTACTGACTTCATTAACAACAGTACATCATAGATCACACACTGGCCAGAAGTATTGTTATGTAACCTAATTTGCATAATCATTTGTTTACAGTAAGAAAAATGACGACAAAAAAAAGGAAGAATTACAGTAGTTGTCCTAAAATCATCGAGACATGTCGCCTTTACCGCAGAGCAGGCTCTTGAAAGATTAAATGAATGTGAAAAGAAGAAAGCAGCAAAACCAAAACGGCAAAAGAGAACGAAAACAGTAAATACAGACAAGGAAGAACTTGAGACAGATGAATGTCAGACAGCTCAAGACAACTTCCCAACAGAGAAGGATGTGTATTACGCCGAGATGTTTAACAGATCAAATACGTATTACATTGCACGAGCCCTGAACTCATCAACAAGGGGAACTCTCTGAAGGGGAGAGATATGTCATTAAGTTTCTTGACAGAGGCCCAAACAATAGTTTCAATCTGCCTACACAGGAGAAGGTTGAAGATATTGAATGGAGGTTCATCCTTTGCCGGGCTATCCTGCAGGGTGCTGGCCCTTTTCACCTGGCAAACCACCAAGAAATTGAAATGCTGTACAAAAAGAAACTAAAAGCAATCAAAGTAGGCTAGGCTCTTCTTTATGAGCGGTTTTGCAAGTCATGTTCTGATGTTAAATCGTTATTTGTGCAGGTGATGAGTTGGGAAAAGCATGCCAAAAAACTTTTCTTTAAATACTTAATGTAATGGAACGTAAATGTTAATGTAAGACAGGTTAATGACTGTTTCAGTGTCAGTGTTTTTACTACTTTAAAAATTGTTATATTATTATTTAAAAAAAAAAAAAAAAATTAAAAGAAAAATAAAACCTATGAATGTAGCTTACCAGAATAATAATTGTAGTCGTATCTCTTGCACACAAGCTGCTCCTCAAATCATGTTTGTGGTTTGATGATGGTCGTTCTTGGTTCAGGTGACAAATTGGCTAAAGTATGCCAAACATAAAATGTATTTTTTTTTTTTTTTAGATACTTGTTAATGTAAGACATATTATTGAATAAATATTTGGTGTTTTCACTACATTTAAAATAATAATTTTTTATATTTTGTCAAATAATTTTTGTGGGCTTAAATGGTGCCATGGTACCATTTAAGCCCATGCCAAACTTTTGACTTTATTCATAAAATATCTTTATTTTATATGATAAAATATACACACAAAAAAAAAATTCATGTATTTTCAAATGATTGTTAATCAGTATGTATGAAAAATAACTGAACTCCAATTTTGGTGGGCTTAATGGGTATGTTTACCCTACCAGTCAAATATGACTGTCAGTTGAAATAAACCTTGTGTTGTAAGAAAACTTGTTTAATTTGTTATGAATCTATTTTGATGCATTTTCCCATAACGTTTGTAATTTGACATATCTTGAAAAATATCGAAATTAATATTGATATCGCAATATTCATAATCAATATCGCAATATCACATTTTGTCAATATCGTGCAACCCTAATTGTGGTGGTCGACAAACAGCAGAAGAAGGCAAGCGACAGCGACATCAAGAAAAAGTAACAGAAAATGAAATGCCCATGGTATTGAAAAATACCAAGGGCTTAGAGGTGCTAGAAATGTGGAATATGGAAAGTGTAGGCAATAGGGCTGTAACGATACACCAAACCCCGATTCGGTTCGTATCACGATTTTTGAACCACGATTCGATACAAAACTTAATTCTTTTGGGGAGGGGGTTATGTTATGAAAGGGGGTGTGGCCTGAGGGCATGGTTAAAGTATAGGGGCTGACTCAGTAACACATGTAGACCACACATAAGTTTCATGTAAATCAGATGATGTTTGTCATATAAGGCGGATTTCCTGTTGCCAGCGGGGGGCGCTATGACCCAAAGTCAATTTTGGCCTATAGATGTCCTCAAGCTTTTAATAACTTTTCATCGTTAAGGTCTTGAGATGGCACAAAACGAATTTGAAGTGATCGGATGAAATTTCTAGGAGGTTTGTTAAAGTATAGCACCTTGACTTTTAGGCCTACTTCCTGTTGCCACTAGGGGGCGCTATTACTTTGAGTCAATATCGGCCTGTAGATGTCCTCAGGGTTGGACTCTTATGAATCCTGAAAGGTTTCGAGCCAATTGGTCAATGTACACTCAAGTTCCACCCACTTCCTGTTTCGATGGCTAGCGAGCCATTTTTGTGTGCCTATTCCCGAAACCCTTAAAATACGTACATTTTCACCAGGCTTGACTCGGCCGCCAATTTTGGTGAATTCTTGAGTATGTTAAGCCCTTCAAAACGGCGATTCATTTGCAGAAAAGAATTCCTTCAGTTTCAATAGGGTCTTCAGAAAGTGGCGTGGCCTGAGCACAGTCGGGAGAGTATATGTACCAACCTTATTTAAATGCTCTATGGAACGTGTTTTATGATGAAGGCCCCAACTCGAAATGCGTTGGCCTAACAATACTGTAAAGTTGTTCTGCATACTACAACTGTTACTGGAGTTTTTGACCACTTCATACATTTTCCCTTCTCAATGCACCTGGAAGACAGTGTAGCTATGCCAGAAATCCCTACTTTACTTTCACAAGTGTTTCCTCCCATAGTTCAAAGAGAGTTTAAAGGAGAATTCCGGCCAATTTTTACGATACTCTAGATTCATATAGCTACGTGAGTACTTTCGAAAAACTCCGACCCAAATCAGTGCAGGTAACATGGAGAAGCTGCAGCTACGTACTACAAGCGTCCGCTGAGCTAAAACGGCAGTGGTCGGGGGCAAGTTCTAGAGTGCCTTTGTGCCTCTTAACAGACACAAAATGCAATTAATAGGTCTGTGCCACATGAACAGGGCCCTTACGTGTCAACAAGATGCGTTTTCAACTCAGACATTGTTTAAATTCACCTACCCTGGTCCCTGTCTCTTGCCCTGCTAGCTGATAGCCGTTAGCTGCCGTCCGGTGAGTGTATTCAGCCAGGCTTTTGTGATAATCATCCTAATAACAATCCACGGAGCGGCGGTGGTGTGGCTATGTCCTCCAGAGGACAGGTCATGTCACGTCTTGAAGTGTATTCCCCCCTAAAAAAAAAAACAGTAGTGCGGTAGTAGCTGTTAGCTGCTAGCTGCCCTCCGGTGAGTGTGTACAGCCAGATAGCTGTTAGCCGTTAGCAGAAAGCGGAAACTGAGTTCGAGCTAGGTGGAAAGCTAACGCTAGCCAGCCACCTGTCCCATCCATCCTACTTGCAAATGTCCGCTCATTAGACAAACTGGACTACATCCAACTTCACCAAAACTCCCAACGCGAGTTCAGAGACTGCTGTGTTTTTGTGGAAACGTGGTTGAACAACAGTGTACCGGACTTCGCTATCCAGTTACCAGGCCTGCTAGCCTTCCGAGCAGATAGAGATGCTGCTCTGTCGCCGGGTAAGACTTGTGGAGGTAACACGGACTGGTGCAGAAATGCGGTACTTGTATCCAACTACTGCTCACCGCTGGTGGAGTTTGTGAGTTTGTTAAATGCCGACCATTCTACATTTCACGCAAATTCACGGCTGTGTTTATACTCTGTTTACATCCCACCAAGTGCTAATGCTACCAATGCGCTGAACTTTACGGAGCTATCATCCATCCGGATGGACTATTTATTGTTGCTAGTGATTTCAACCATGCAAATCTCAAGAAAGTTCTTATATTCTACCTTCACCTCACGGTGAATAGTAATTGCACCTTATGTATAGTCTATAATGTGTGTGCACTAAATGTCTCGTATGTTGTTTTTATATAATGTCGTTTTTATATATTTTAAAATGTTTAACACCACTTGAGCCATGGTGAAACTAGGGCTGCAGCTATCGATTCTTTTTGTAATCGATTAATCTAGCACTATCGATCGATTAATCGGATATTTATTTATTTTGCATTTTTAAACAACCAAAACTAGACATATATGTAAATATTAGTTATACTTAACCTATTTTCATTTATATATTTGATTATAATGTCACACAGCTGTTTTTCTGAAGGGATAGTCAACGCGTCAGCTCAGATCGTGGTCACCACTACGTATTTTCTTGTCTTTGATTTTGGTAGTTGTTGTGTTTGATGTAGTTTCATCGTCCATACGACTCTGATTTACTTTTGTCGGTCCTCTTCGTGGAATGGATGATTAAGTTAGACTCAATGTTTTCCGTTGAGATGTTAAAGCACTGACGTCGTGCTATTATTGTGGTAAGCTAGTTTGATTTTGCAGTAGACACACTGTACAGAGTTTTAGTTTTAATTGCGTTTGAACTGATTCCAAACTTCCTGTGGTTTTCTCCAGCCGGTCTCTTCTCTTAGCCCCTCACTATTTACCTCTGGCATGTGTCGCCAGCAGCAGACTGAGCTGCGTCTGGTGTGCGACAGTAGCGGAAACACCGTCCGTCAGCGATACAACGTTAGTAACATTGATTTAACGAAGCTTCGAGGCAAGTCATTTTGCATCGAGGATTTTTTGTAATCGAATTATTCGAGTTATTCAAGGAATCATTTCAGCATTAGGTGAAACGTTGTTTTGTTTGACTATATGCAGTGTATATGCTTGAAATGACAATAAAACCCACTTGACTTGATTGCACTCTGTAACCGGTAGGCGTGGCTTTGGAGTGGCCTCGTAGGGAAGCCAAGCAAGTGCATTCTGGGAGTTGTTGTCTTTCATCCACATGAGCAAAAAATACATTTTCTGGCTTTTCTCACTCTAGAAGACACCAACTTCTAAAAAAATAAATAATAATAATTCACATTTCTACTACATAAATTACCCAATACATATTCATCTTTCCAGTTGTGAAATATCCCTTTAAACATTACATGAATACACTGCCAAAACTCCAACACTTTGATCAAGCTCTAGTTGCCAGATCTATTTTATAGTTAATATCTATAACCAAATCACACATCCTAATGTACCAAATGCCTACAAGTTTCAACGTACAGTTACCATTTGGACTCTGTCCCATGAAATAAGTTCAATCCAGTCAGCTACAGCCTGTTAATTGGATTGAGTGGTGGAACACTTGAAAAATGTCCTCTAAAAGACCTCAATGTTTTTGTGCGTGATAGAGTCTGTATCCAAGGAATCTAATAATGGATTACATATAAGGGATTGACTGATTATTGGCCCGGGGCAATTATCGGGCAGTTTTTTGGCAATTTGCAGATTGTCTGTATCTGCGTTTTATTTGACTGATAACCGATACTGCTAACTAACAAATTTTCTGCTGGAGTTGTTTGCGCTAAACTCAGAAGGTAAGGGCTGCAGGATTTTCCGAAAGTTAAAAACATAACCACACTGAAACTGCAAAATACATGATCTATTTCTATAAGGACTTGCCTGCGCAGTTATATCACTTAAAAAGCCTGAATGATTAACGTTAGCTTAAGCTTAATTTATGGTCGCCGTGGTGTTCTAGGCGCACACGCCATAAAATGATGTCACAATGGCTGTCATTTCCAGCGCGAAGTCTCCGCAAGCTATCGCAGCGCGTGGTTGTGCACCTCTGAATTTTGGTAATTACGCGCCCACTGCGCTTTCAATTCAACATGGTCGGTTGGGAAGAGCAGGTTCGTCTGCACAAACATCTGTATGATTCTCCATGTACAGACTACAGGGAGTCAAACAGCCTTAAATATGTGGTCAGAGGGAGACATCACACTGGGAAAAGAAGAAACATTTTGCTGGAGAAGTGTGGAAAAACATGAGAGATAGTTTTGTCAACGCTAAAAAATGGCTTCATGGAAAGAGTGTTCTTAACAGTGTTACAGGCAGACAGTCATTTCGATTTGGAGGTAAACAACAGTCATGTTAATTAGGGCTGCAGCTATCGATTATTTTAGTAATCGAGTATTCTACCGATTATTCCATTGATTAATCAGATAAGAAATACTTTTGTTTAGGGCTGTCAATCGATTAAAAAATGTAATCTAATTAATTACATACTCTGTGATTAATTAATTGAAATTAATCGCATACATAATTAACAATGCCTGAACCGATACTTTTTAAGAAAGTTAAAAAAGAAAAAAAAAAAGAAAAAAAAGAAGGGTACTAAACAGTCGGTGACATTAAAGAACGGCTTGTTTATTGCTAAGGCCATATGGTCAAAATGAAATGATTTAATAATGTAATAACTATAACAACTTATTTCACTAGTAAATTGCTGTTGAATGACAAAAACAACCACTAGATGGGAAAAGGACATTTAACAATAACTTCGAATGCACCACGAGACTGTAGTTTACCAGTTTCATTGAACGCACCGTCTGTTTTGTTTTTTCTGATAACGGCAGCTGCAGATTGTTACATCCCAGTGTTGAATCCTCTACAGTAAAACACAGTTAAACTTTACACCGTTTAGCGTTAGCTGTCAGCATTTTAACCGTTTTTAATCCAGCTACTAGCTAGCGGTAGGCTAACGTTAGCTGCTGTGGAGTATAGTGTTAACTAGCGTCACATGCAGTGGTGTTTGTGTTGCTTGTATCGTCTGTTTCAGAGCATCAGAGAGAAGCGCAGACATATCAGTGGCACCAGATGTCGGTAGCCAACCCTATTCAGGAAGAAGATTTTTACAAGTAAATGTTCCAATCTCCCTCCTTCATTTTACACTCGATGGTGGCTAGAACGGCTCCGGGTCAAATATCAATATGGAATGGATTAATCTGCGTTAATTTGTTTAACGCGTTATTTTTTCTCAGATTAATTCATCGAAATTAACGCTTTATTTTGACAGCCCTACTTTTGTTTTATTGAAGAGCAATACTATACAATAGCTTGGTTGAATTTTCAGAAAAAGCAACATTGTTATTGCCTACATTGCTTACAATATCATCCCTCAAAAAACTAAACATAAGCATAGCATTTAAGTGCCATATTACATTGTTTTAACTTTTTCTGAAATACAATAACAACCTCAAACTAAGGCATACATTAAAAAAAAACATACATAAACATTACCTTAAGTTGTGCAACTTAACTTTCAGAACTATAAGCTTTCAACCTGAGACTGATCTGTATATAGGCCTATATGTAAAAATTAGTTCTACTCAACCTATTTTCATTTATATATTTGATTACAATGCTACACAGCTCTGTTATACTTATGCTAATAGATCGTTGATCAGCTGTTTCTCCGTGAAACTCAGAGAAAATGGTGCGCAACAATCAGCTGTTTTCCCGAGCTTGAGGCGCGCCGAAAACGCTTGCATGCTAGAAATAGAACCGACGCCTATTTTTCACACGACACACAAGCGTGTTGGAAGCGTTTCCAGGAAAAATAGAAAAAGAAAAGATGTTTATATGTCATTTTGACACGAATACATATTAATAAATGACATGTTGATGTTTGAAAGTGTCTAGGTTTTGATATAAATGCAGATATACATTTTTTATAAAAAAAATTTGGGCCATCAATACTGCCGACGTTGTCTTTGCTGTAATCAGATCAGTATATATATTTATGTTTAACATGGTTTTTCATTTTATCAATGGGAAACATACACGTGTACAGACAAGGCTAGCAGCAGCAGCGCTGCGTCAGACACGTTTCTGGTGTGTAAAGACATAAATCTACAAATCTAAAGTTACGGTTTTCAGAGAAAAACACCTTTATTGCTGTTGTAAATATCCATCTAGTTTATTAATAAGGTAGCCTAGGGTTTTTGAATAACAGGTTTACATCCTCTCACATGTTGTTAATCTTTCATTTAAAGAACTTAAACTCACCAATGGCTTGTGAGGCTACTTCAAGGGCTTGTAAGGGCTAGCTCTCTGGCCACTCAAGTGTTTTGCGTATAATAAATGAAGGTAGTTGTGAGTTAACATAATGACTACAGCCTCACTTTTATTTTCTCACTGTCTCTCCCTGAAAACGTGCACCAGACGGATGCAAATAAAATCAAAAAAAGTGCTGTATGAGAGTTTTTCTATTAAAACAACACCAGGGACAGCAGCCTTGATTGTTTATGTTTACTTGATTTACTGTGTGTGTTATGTTGAAAGTTTCAAACTCATTCATTAATTGCTTAATGCATTTAAACTAAGTTTTACATTGGAGTTTGTAACATTCCAAGATCTTTTCACATTCTAGAGCTTTATTTTTACTGTAAATGCACATCGGTTATTGGTTTCATTAACTACTAATAATCGGTATCGGCATTGAAAAACCAGTATCGGTCGACAAAACTAAGAATATCCTCTTTCCCTCCACAAATACTTGAGTACTACACATATTGCCTGTGAGAAAGGGAAAAACACACTATTGTTTTCACACTAGGTGTTTTACTTTTTAATCAATTGATGAATTTTATATCTGGTTTTAGGAGGTGCTGCAGTCCCTACTTCCCGTATGTGCATTAATAAAAATACATATGAATGAACACATTAACAGATACGCATACTAAATTACTGTGATAATGTCATTGAAAATGTTATAAATAATATAAATAATAAATGATTATACTTTATACATTTTTGTGGCCTTTGCTACAAAGTTTCCAACCTCTGTAACACTATTTCTATGTGCAAAAAGAAGCTAACGTACAGCCCTGTAGTGTGCAGACTTTTCTGCTCTCTGTGCTGAAACTGGTTATTATAATAATAATTCTCCATGCTGTAGTATCCCTAATAGAAGCATGTGGGACTGACAGTCAATAGCTGTTAAGGTTAACCTGTTCTCTAGAATATGCATAACAATGACAATCTGCAGGTGGTGCAGGTCTTCTATTATTCTTTCTTAACTTTCACACGAAGACCTAATAAATAATGTTTTAATCATGTTGTAATCTTCCTGCATTTAAAAAAAAAAAAAAAAAAAAAAAGTATTGTTATTAAAATTGAGAATCGTCCCCAAGAGACTATTATTTGTTGGTCATATTGCCTAGTCCTACCCGGGGTTATCCTTAAGTTGCTTACACACCAACCAGACGACCAACCGTCGGCAGAAAAGGCAGTTGGACTGATCAGTCTCCCCGAGTTGGTCAAAAAAATGCCTCAGAACACACCGAAGAGACGAAACGTAATAAGTCTCCATAACAGCAGGCTGCGCTAATCTGTATTGTCGCCCAAAAATGAAAACCGGCAGCTGATTGGACGAACCCGTCACGTGGGTCTAGTTTCTCCGGAAATTCAAAGACAGACTGTCATGGCGGCTTGTTCAGAATACGATCTCATATTGTACTAAAAATAGTTCACCGAAACGTGTTTCTGAAAACATTTTAAGCAAGAAATAGGCCGTGCAGTTGCTGAATCTGTCTTCATTTCAGATCGACAAAGGTCAGTTTAAAAGATTTTTGTCAGATTTCGAGAGACTCTAGCCACGCTCATTCCGCTCCCCGTTTCCGGGTTAGCACTCTACCAATCAGATGGGTCATTTGAGTCTTGGGCCTTTAAACCAGTCTCAACACCAGTGTCCACAAGACAAGGGAGTGTCTTATGGATGTCATGGAAACATTAAGCCATAATTTTACCAATTCAATGTGTTACTGTGATTGAACAAGTCATTCTGAACAGAACAGTGAAGAGGTGTAGCCTACCCGGGTCTCCAGCTCAGAGGGGAACTTGGTTTGGAACTGGCACACAGTGCCTTTGGTATAATCTCTCTGAATGAAGACTTTGGCAGCAACGGCTGCCTGTTGCCTCATGTCCTGCAAGCTGTGGGTCTGTGAAAAAAATAAGATTACAATACAGGATCATACATTGATAACCCTCTTGAGTCTGTCTATTCATGAGTGAATAGACTGAGAAATGTTTTTTAAATAATAAAATGAATGATGGCTAAATTCCATTTAGGCATAAAAAAAAATGTTTGGTTCCAGTTGGTTGGCAGTTGATGTCATGGGTCGGTAGGGAATTTATTTTATTTTTTCCCCAGTGGCAGCCAGGAATAGGTAGGAAATTAGAGCCTGACCGACAGATCGGCGGGCCGATATTAGGCTTTTTCCAAACTATCGGTATCGGCATTTATAAATGAATATTTAAAAAATAAAATGAAAATGGACGAAACACCCTTCAACCATGTTGAGTGTTGGCGTTGCATAGTTTGTCCACCAGAGGGCGCTCTACAACGTCCTAGGCTAACGTTATGAAAGGGGATAGCTTTATTAGCTAGAGTAGCCTACCGAAAGTTATTACCTGTTCATCAGTAGCTGTTGGTGCATCTAGAAAGATGGATGGAACCACATTCGTTGTCAGTGACTTGTGATCCTTTAGATTGCGGGGGTTTTCAAAGTTGTCTGGTCTAAAATGATCACTACACATTGCCCACTGGAGTGGGCTTCTCCGTTTACTTTTCGGCGCAGTACTACTAACCGGAGCAAAGTAAAATTCCACCGCTGCTGAGAAACTGGTCCCTCAAAATGTAATGCGATCATTGAGATGCAAGGGTAGTTTTATTTCTAATTTTATCAACAGACATTTACATTGATAGTCTGGCATTATAATTTATTTGCCTCGGGTGTACTGTGGAGTGGGTAAGACTGTTTTTAGTGGCAGGCTAGCAGATACTGTTGACTTGCGCTAGCCTAGCACCAGCGAACTCTGCAACTGGAAGGACTGGATGAAAAGTGTTGAAAACTGTCTCCACTGATAAATGACACACTGGCTAGGAAATGAGGTCCTATGTCCAAAATTCTGAACCACACCTTTAAGTTTGTGTTTTTATACATTTTATTTATCAGACCTTTAATATATTTTGATGTTCCTCTGTTCTGTTGTGACAATAAAACAAACATGTTTATTTTTAAACTGCTAATTAACTGTTACTAATGTAGGCTAATTAAAAACTGTCCGGAGCCCGTCGCTGGACGCATCGGAGGACCGAGATACACAAAGTAAACACGCCTCTCTGACCGGTACTGGGGGGTTAGCAGTTAAACTGAGCAGAGGACAAAGCTCAAGCTAACGGCTAAGGTTAACGGCTTATTAGCTAACCAAACGCTGAGCAGTAACATCTGCAAAGATTGGATCTGTGAACGCATTAATCTGCTCGTGAACTCAAAGATATTCAGTTTACTGTCACAAAGGAGAGAAGAAACTAGAAGATATTTCAAATTTAACAAGCTGGAATCAGAGAAATCTTATTTTTTTGGCATTATGACCTCCGTTAGCATTACCGGTGACCTACCCCCCCCCGTTTTAGCCGTTTTTACAGTTAGCTAAATTTATCCGACAAAATGGGGATAAGGCACCAAAACGGCTAATACTAATAGTAATTTAAATATGTGGTAGCATTGGATCTGGACGGGAAGGATAACTCTGGGAGTTGGAAGGGGTATGTCTCAATTCTGCCTTCTCACAGGTTCGCCGAGCTCAGTGTCGCGGTTTCATATCGCATTTCGTTACAGCCCTAATATTTTAACAAAATAAACATTTCAAAATAAAACAGTTAGGTTTATGTCTTATCTTCTCACAGCGAGACACGCGATCAGGCACACAACACAACACCACACACAAACACATTATGCGATTCCACATTAGGCCTGCACGATTTGGGAAAAAAAAAACTTACATTGCGATATTTTTTTTCCCTGCGATATATATTGCGATATGAAAAAAAAAAAAAGACTCATTTTTACAAGATGACATAAAAAGCCCTATTTAGAAATACTAAATCATTCTCAGCTACTGGGGGGAATTTGTAGAGGAGTGAATCTACAAAGAAAATAAAAAGGAAAAAGGAAATTTTCTTATGTGAACCAGTCTTTGATGAACTTTAATGCTTTACAAAAACCAAAGCAAATAAGCGCTGTGATTATTCTTCTGAAGTGCTTTTGGAGAGGAAAATTAGGAAGAAATACACTGGTTGACTGACATGACACCATTGTATTCATATTATATCAATCCAGGCTAAAGTGAATGATATTAATAATGCATGCATGTTGCTTCCTCTAAATTTCCGGTTGTGGTCGACTAGCGGGGCCTGCTTTGGTTGTTTGATAAATTGATTAAAATGTATCATGATTGTTGGTTTGCTGTGCATGCAGAGCCTGCATGTCACACACTCGCAACAAACTGTGTATCCAAGAGCACTTAAATCAGTGTAAATTATGTTATATCAGAAACAGACTGCTGTTGTAGATTAGGGTTACGTTTCCAGCGTCGCAGCTCCGAACCATAACGTTAGTTGGGACAGACACCTTGTTTCTTTAGGCTAACTATGTTAGCTTTAGCCTGGCTGGTAGCAGCTTTCTGCGGTGAAAAATGGCCGGGATATGTCGTGATTACGTTGCATTAATCAGGTGATTTAGTTTGTCTTTGCAGCGAACATAAAACACTGACTACCGTAGCTTCACTACCCGTGGAAAAGCATGTGCATCACTGCGTCAGCGGCAGCTGCCGCTTACGGTACTTTTCTACACATGTAGAAAAGTACGGACTAACGTTACGTCACATGACCACCCGTCTTAAAGGGGAAGGGTCGGCCGGTAACAATCATGGAAAAGGAGAACGGTGAAAGTTTACTTTTTTTAATCAAGCAGCAAAGAAGTTGTAGCGTCAACATCGCAACGTCCTGCGATGTGACTATCGCGAATGCGCACATCGCGATGTAGACGATGAAACAAAATATCGTGCAGCCCTATTCCGCATTACAAGTCAAATTTCATTAGGAATCAAATTTCCTGAATGAGCCAACAGATTAGCACATTGTTATGAATTATACAATTCTAAAAGGGTACAGGACACATCGCCTTTTTCAAATAAACATGCTACCTATAGTTGTTGAGAATGAACAGTACTTTGCCAACTGTTTGGCCCCTGTTTTAGCTACCCCCCCAATGCAAAGTCCAGCCTGTGTACATGACCTAGACTACCAAACACTAGCATAATGAGCTTGCATTTGTACCCAAGGTTCTCAATGGTAGATAGCAATGACTGATATTGTAGGGTCTTAGAACAGTAAGAGGGAGGGAGGAGCGAGAAAGAAGGATCACTTTGTGACCGGCGCGTAGAAATACACGTCCAGTGTGAAAGGCCAGGCGCATGATCAGGCACTTACTTATGCTATGCGACACTTACGCGGGCGGTGTGTTCCCAGTGTAAAGCGTTCATTATACTCGCCATTCGCAACCTGTCGCGCGACAGTGTGACATCATATGAGCGCCGGAACAATTTATACTTGCGCGTGGTGGTTGCGACACTAGTTGCAGTCTTCTCCTTAACAGAGGTGTCACAACTGAGGAAAGGCTACCGACTTTGCTATTTCTACGGCGTAGAAGAAAAAGGTAAACAATGGCAGAACTGTCAGCAGCATTGACGTCAATGTGTGAGGAAGAACAGCTTTTGAGCCTGCTTGCAAAGAAACAAAGAAAAAGAAGGTGGAATGTTCGTCCTTTGAATAACGCTAGACATAAATATGGTGAGTTCAATATCCTCGTGAAACAAATGAGGATGATAGACGAAGAGAAGCACTTTGAATACATCAGAATGTCTGCACAACGATTCAATGACCTACTTCGTCGGATCAAGCCTTTCGAACTCATCCATGCTTCCCGTTTCCACTTTGTCGTGCGCCACTGAAAAAGAAAATAGAGTGGTGCACGACCTCTGGTGGCACTTTAAATCCCGGTGCGGCAGCAAGATCTACGTCATTTTGACGTCACATTGTCACGCGACAGGTCAGGAACGGACTGTAACGGTACAGATCCATTTGTCCGACATGACTGAAGCGTGGTGTCGTCATACATCCATGGTTGATGCTCCACGCCCTTGACTGGCAGCTGATTGGACGAACGCATGACGTGGGTTTGGCTTCTAGAGAATTTCAACAGTGTCACGGCAGCTTGTTGAGAATACAAACTAGTATTTCACGAAAATAGTTCACCAAAACGTGTTTCTGAAAACATTTTAACATCGGCCAGCTTTTGGATTTTTTGAAATGCAGCAGGCGCGTTGAAGTTGACGTCACCCATAGGAATAGAGTGGAGCGCGGCGTGACAGAAGCGTCACACAGTCAAATGAATATGTACCCTTAAGAGGCCTTAACACTGCCATGACTACTGGGACAGAGCAGACATACAACAGAGCCATTGTCATAAACACCTGTGCTTTTCCTACTATGACAAGTCACACTAAATGCTTGCTCTTGTGGTAATTACTGGAATTGTTGGGTCTTTGTAAATTATAGAGTGTGGTCTAGACCTACTCTATCTGTAAAGTGTCTCGAGATAACTATTGTTATGATTAGATACTATAAAGAAAATTGAATTAATAACAATAATAAGACGTTACCACACGACTGTCACTCACTAGCTAGCGTTTCCATCTTTACACTGTCAGGAGGCAAATTGTTTAAGATGTAGCTAGCTACCCAAAATGTACACAAAGCCTTATTATTTCCTTCCCCTGGAGCCAGTATCTTCGTCTGTGGTTCAGTTGTGTAGCCAGATCTGAGCACACTGCACACATTTGTAAATGCAGCATACTGCAAAACACTAAAATCTAGCTAACTAACTAACGTTAGCCGATATAGGCTTACTACGCAGCTTCGCTCCTCGTTAAAATTATCTTAATACATCCATGGCTAAAATAAATAAAACACGTTGCTGACAATGGCGCATATGAGTTTTATAAATACCCTAGCTTGTTAATAATACAACTAACGTTACTAACGTTCCTAGTAAACATTAGCTAGCTACGTTAACGTTACCCGTCAAGTTAACGTTACCGACTGACCAGTGAGCTATCAGGCTAACGCTGGCCAACTTTCCTCTACCTATTTTTTCAATCAGACATACTCCTAGAAAACATGAATAAAATGTGACATTAGAAATAAATTGTCCACATACAACTGACGTACGAAAAATAAGGTTCTTCATCGTTAGCTTACCTCTGCCATGTTGAATACAATGGTTGAATACTATTTTACCTCCCACTAACAGCTTTTAGCATGTACTACGAAATAACCATTCCGGGGGAACGTTTAAGTAAAAACAAGGGTTCCGGTTGTAGAGGACTATTAAACAAGTCCTTAAAGCTTGGGGAGGCAGTTTATTTTTAGCGTCAATACTATACTACAATATTGTTTGTGATTTATTGCAAAATCACAATATTACAACGAATACAACATACAAGCTTATGTCATTGCCAGGGGGAATACATATATGGTAGCTCATCAATGAAGCCACCCACATTTAACACCCGAAATAGTACACATTTGCCATTATTCGACCACAGAAGAGTACAATGATACAGTTTTCATGCCTGTCACACTTGAAAGGGTCTGATATTATCTAAATAATGGTCAAGCTCATTTGTAAATGCAGCAAAGAAAGGTTTAGAGTTTCTAAACCTGCATTTATGAATATGGTATTTGGCAAGAAGAAAAATAAGATTAATAATAAAAATAATGATTAACCTCCTCCTTTCTGAAATCATAAAAACCAAGAAGCACGTGTTTATAGGTGAAGGAGAAATCAACAATGATATGTTTTTGATTGAAAAAAAGGACATTAGACCAAAACCTCGCAGTATGAGCACAATTCCAAAATAGATGCAGAGCAGTTTCAGGCACGTTAGACCAAAAGGAGCAATCAGTAGCAATGTCATTTTTAAGCCTCTTAAGATATACATTAGCAGGATAAAATCTACAGCATGAATCAATTTGTAGGACATTTCTCTCATTTTGTTAGTTAACATCTCACAAAATAAAACAACATCTCACAAAACACAACAGCAAAAGCAGTATGGGGGGTATTTGTGCAAGTCTGATTGATTTATGATGCTGAAATAGTCATTAGATAGTTGCATGCCTGTTCTCATTTCTGAAGGTTTGAAG